>APFE030247302.1:16092-53066 GCA_000404065.3 Pinus taeda | reverse complement strand
TTAATATATATTTGACTGATACTTTTTTTTTATCGTTAAAACTATGCTACTTCTATTATTTACATTAACAAGAGAAAACAGTTACATCCAGGTATACATGTCACCAGGGGCCAAGGATGGTCCTCTGGATTGATAGTGCTCACAGAAAACTTCTCTTTCAGGGGTCTTCTCATAGCTACTGAGCGCCCACGCAGGGGCAACACCATTTAGATCAAATACCCATGCAAGGGCGCCATGACTGGGACTGGTAACCCACGCAGGGGTTGTAAACTTTTGGGATACAAAAAAGCAAAATTATCAATCCCACGCAAGGGCCAAGGAGAGAAAAGGAAGTTCTTCAATAGTATCCTTCGCGAGGGCGTAGTCAAGCACAGAATTACAAAATTATGAAGCCAAACAGAGACATTTGCAGCATTCATTGTGCATTTGTAATAAGAGTAACAATTCACAAAAAAACCTGAGAGTTGTCTGAGGGCAGAAGCATGGTTGAGCGGGCTCCTGTTCAACCGAATCCTCTTCCTCCAAATCTTCTTCATAAATCCAGTGCTTGCCTTCCGGGGAAGGTCCCCAATCAATCTTGGCTTTGCCTGAGGCTGGCGCTGGCTGAGACGAAGGTTGCACATCATCCGGTTCAGGTTGTGCCTCGGCCTTTTCCTCAGCAACTCTGGAACATTCAACATGATGGATTTGGGCGTTGGGTAGCAGGGCAGAGCTTGAGTCCGGAGTCCTCGTGTCCATGAATTGGGACGGCCGAATGGGGTGTGCGTCTGCCGATTGGTGGCACAGACAATGACAGCAGCTTGGAGGCGGATTAGCAACCAGAGGACGCGAAGAACCTTCTCTTCCAGTGCCACGACCGCTAATGAGCCTCTGTCTTGGCGCCATTCCTTCCTTGAAGACCGATGAGCGTGACAGAGCAGTGGAGAGGGATATGAAGGGTGTAAATCCGCCTTTTCCCTCCCTTGCTGCCCTGTATCCACCTCCAATTGCCAAGGAGAGCTCTTGAGCCAGCGCTTGGAGGCCTGACTTACTGAAACCCAAATCCACAAATCGAGCCTGAACCGATGCAAAACATTCCCAATTCTTGGCATATTTATGCTGCTCTGGTCTACCTCGTTTTTGGAATGCCATAACTCCCTTCTGAAACAGTTAATGGCGCTCAGAATCGGCAATGAATTTTCGTCCCTTCTCCCTTTAGCTCTCATGCTTGCAATCCAGGGCCGCGGAGAGCAGTTAATGCCTCGTCTCAACTTGAGGCCGCCCATACTAACTAGTTGGCGAGCCATCCATACGCTGCGTGGCACTCGCATCCGAGTGGGCATTGTCATTTTGGATCAGCTTGTCCAGTTCCTGAGCTTGTACATTGTCTGTGATCATGCCTGGGGCTCCTGTTAGGAGAGTGTGATCATAATCAGCTCCTAAGTTGGCGAGAAGGTCGACCACCTTGTTGCCTTCTCTTTTTATATGAGTGAAAGAGATTGCCCTGTTGCTGCGAAGGGCATGTTCAATGGCTTCTAAACGGGCCACTAGTCTCCAACTATTCGAGATCTTTTTCACTTGGGAGCCATTCTGCAACCTCTTTGCCATGTTTATAAGAATCTGGGAATCCCCTTCCACAATTAAGGGTTGCAAGTTGAGGTTTCCGGCTAAGAGGAGTCCTTGCCACAATCCTTCAATTTCCGCTGAGTTATTGGTGTCCCACCCCAAGGACCCCAAGAGGATCTGCACGGGCTTACCTTCCTGATTCCTTAGGATGCCTCCAAAGCCTGCTTTTCCGGGGTTACCTTTGGAGGCTCCGTCAAAGTTGAGCTTGTAAGAGTACTTAGGAGGGGGGCTCCAGGTATCTTTGATAGAATCGCTACTTGTGGAGGTGCTATTCCTATGCTGGGATTGAGGAATGTTCAATTGCCAGTTGCTCATAATACTTATTTCACTGTCAAGAGAAGGAAGATCCTCCGCTGTCCATGAGTGGAGAAGCAACGTCTCATTCAGGTTTCCACGTAGATTGTTCCATACCTCCGCGATCCTTGAGCTCTGATTTTTGAATATCCGCTTATTCCTTTCTTTCCAAATACTCCAGGAAATGAAGCCAGGGAGAAGGTTCCACAAACAATTGAGTAGCTGGCTTTTATAAGGGTTCGGTGGCCAGTGCCTTAGGGAGTCAGTAATGTCGTTTTTTGTTCTACATCTTCTTTGACATCTGAATCCCGCTTTTTCCCATAGTTGATTCGCTAGAGGACAGGATTCCAGAAGGTGTTGAAGCGTTTCTTCATTTTGGCGAGAATTGGGGCATAGCGATGGTCCATGGAAATTCCTTCTTCTTAATTTATCCCAGGTGAGGATTTTTTTGTGACCAACAAGCCACAGGAAATAGGAGATCTTGGGCCATGAGCCAAGACCCCATATTTTTCTCCATATAGGATCAGAGTGGATATTATTGTGACAGATAATTTTGTAGGCTTCTAAAGTGGAGAATTCACCTTTTGGTCGGTATCCCCATCTCAAGATGTAAGTTCCTTCGTCAAAGCGGATTCTTCTTCTGTCCAACTCCTTCTCCAAAACCCCTGTGTCCTGCAAGTTTGCGGTGATAGCCCATTGATTTCCTTGGTTCCAATTCCTGAATCCATGTTCCCCTCCTTGCTCCCAATAGTACTGGATCTTTTCTTGCTGCTGTTCTTGCCTGATATGATCCAGTGGTAATTGTAGGGCATGGGTGAGCTTTGGCATCTGATTCCATGCATCTGTCCAAAATCTTGCTGTTTGACCATTCCGGACCTCCCAAAAGCTGTGTTGTTGTATTAAGTGGTAGTGCTGTTTGGCCGCGTTCCATATGAGCAAGCCTTTTTCCATGGGGATGAACCGAATGAGCTCCTCCTGGGGTCTGTTGTTGGCATATTTCGCTGTCCATATTCTTGCCCAAGGCTTCTCTAGATTAGTGATCCATTGCCACCAAATTTTGGCACTCATGATGGCATTGCTATGCTCAGGGTCCCTTAGCCCGATTCCTCCATGCTCCTTTCGTTGGCAAATAGTTGGCCATTTGACCAGTGACCATTTCCGATTAGTTGCCGACCCTCCCCAAAGAAAGTTGCGTTGAAGCTGCCTGATTCTCTTTAGGACCCATTTGGGTGCTGCAAGGATTGAGAATAGGTAAAGCGGCATAGCCTGAAGGACTGATTTAATGAGCACAACTCTTCTGGCTAGGTTGAGAGATCTGAGAGTCCAAAGATTGAGACGAGATTCCATTTTCTCTATGAGTGTGCACCAGGCGGAATGCTTGATAGCTGAGGCTGTGAGAGGGGCGCCAAGGTAATTTGAGGGAAGGGAAGTAGCAGGGATTCCAAGGATGCGAGTGACTGCAGATTTGACAGGTGGAGGTGTATGAAAAAAGAATATTTGTGATTTGGCATAATTTACATCCGTGCCTGAGGCATTAGCAAAGTCATTGAGCAAGGATTTGAGGCAAGTGGCTTCCTGGGATGAAGGGTACCCAAAAAGCATGGTATCATCAACAAATTGCTGATGGGAAGAGGCCGGGGAGTTATGAACTGAATGACCCTTGAGCCATTGAGAATGAAGAGCTTGTTTGATGTGTCGACGTAGCCCTTCTGCCATGAGAACGAATAGGAAGGGAGACAGGGGATCCCCATGCTTGATTCCTCTTGTAGGTTTGAAGGGCTTTGAAGGGATGCCATTCACCAAGATGGAGAACTGGGTGGAGTTTATTAGGCTCATGACCCATCGGATCCACATGGTACTGAAACCAAGAGCTTTTAACATTTGCTGTATGAAGATCCAGCTAAGTTTATCGAAAGCTTTTGAAAGATCGAGTTTAAGAAGCATACCTGCCTGCTTTGAATGTTTGAGATAGTGTATGATTTCATGCGTGAGGAGAATGTCGTCCATGATCTGTCTGCCCTCCACATAGCCTGATTGTTCCTGAGATATAAGCAGCGGTAGCAAAGGCTTCAGCCGATTAGCCACTACTTTAGAGACGACCTTGTAAATCACATTGCAGAGTGAAATCGGCCTGTATTTGTCAGGCGTTATAGCACCCTCCTCCTTAGGGATTAGGGCTATAAAAGTTGTGTTGAGGGAGGGCAACATCCAGTGGAGGGCTCTTGATTCTTCCACCATTTCCCAAACTTCTTGTTTAATCAGCTCCCAAAAGGTATGAAAGAATGTGGAGGTAAATCCGTCTGGCCCAGGAGATTTTCCTTCTTTGAGCTGGAACATCGCTTCATCCACCTCCTGAGGCAGAATTGGGCGGAGAAGAAGATCATTGTGCTCTTCCTTGATGATTCTGGGCACGTTGTTAGTAATTGTTTCAATTGATAGCCTTCTGTCTCCCACCGGCTCTTGAAGGATCTAGTTGAAGTGATTGCGTAATACCTCCTCTATTTCCTCATGCTTTTCTATTTTCCATCCCCCTTGCTTCTGGATAAACGGGATGTTATTGTGCATTCTCCTTTGAATGGTGGTTCTGTGGAAGAATTTGGTGTTGCGCTCTCCTTCCTTCAACCATCTTATTCTGGACTTTTGTTTCCAATAGACTTCCTCCTGCTTCTGCCTTTCCTGAAGCTGACTGTGAATGCGTCGTTCCTGTTCCAGGGTCCCTTCAGTGTGCCCCTCTGTGGTGACCTTCTGATGGAGATCCAATAATTCTCGATTGATATTTTGCTGAGATTTAAAGATATCCCCAAAGGTTTCTCTGTTCCAACGCTTTAGGTGGTCTTTGAGGTACCTGAGCTTCTGTTGGAATTGGTACATGTTGGACCCTTCTGGAGGAATGAAGGAGGTCCATGTGGCTTTTACGAAGTCTTTGAACTCAGGGTGCGTGAGCCAGAATCCTTCAAAGCGGAAGGGTCTTCGCGTTTGATCACCAGGTCGCTGTCATTGAAGAGAAATCGGCCAGTGGTCCGAGCCCGTATGTTGAAGTATAGCGGCTGTAAAGTCTCCTCCCAGGTGGATCGCATTATCTGAGATAAGGATGCGATCTAGTTTAGATGCGATTTGGTGTTTTCCTGCCCTGCGGTTGTTCCATGTAAATGTCCCATTGGAGAAGGGCATGTCTATAAGGGAGGCACTTTGGATGAAATTCTTGAAATGGGTTGTTTCTTGCTCCAGCCTGTTTCTTCCCCCCTTCTTCTCTTCAAGCTTGGTGATCATGTTAAAGTCCCCTCCGATTATCCAGAGTGGGTGTCTTCTGTCCTTGTTCAGTGCCTCGATGGTGTTGAGAAGTGCTATTTTTCTTCCTATGTCCTGTGGGAAGTATACATTTGACAAATTGCCATGAACATTCGTGCCTAAAATATGGAAGGCTGCCTGTATCAGGTGGTGGGAGGCATGGAAGTCTGAGAGGTCTATTGCTTGAGTATTCCATGTAATAGCTAACCCTCCAGACACTCCAGATACATCGACTGCAACTGAGCGGCAGCTTGGCCAGGCCTTCATGAGTATGCTACCTAAAGTAGTACTGTTGCATTTGGTTTCCTGGAGGAAACATATTTGTGGCTTCTCCATTTTAATCATGTTCTTCAGCATTCTAAGTTTCCCTGGGCTGTTTAGCCCTCTTAAATTCCATGAGACCAGCTTCATGGTTCACTATTTGCAGTGGTTTTATAGTACTTTGTCAATTTCTCATACCTGCCTGAGTCCAACAGGAGCTTTCCAATCTCGATGGTTCTCTGTGGATCCGTTTTCCTTCCTCGCCTTTTGGTTTCCTTTGGGGGTTGGCTTCCATCCCACTGGCTTCCTGGCTGAATCCCTAACTGTTGTTGCTGATAAGCTCTTGAAATAACTTCCTCCAGCCTGTCAAGTTGGGATTCGGATATGCGGTCATAAGCCTTGGTTTTGCATGCTAGTTCTAGTTCTAGAATATCTAGGCCATGTAGATTCACGCTCTCAGGTTCTTCTTCCATAGGTTTCACTTGATTGCCCTCTTCCTCATTTAGCGTTGAGCTAGAGGGAGGATCTTGCTTTCCATCCATATCCATTTCCTTGTCTATCTCTGCCTGTTCCTTTTTATCTCCGGGTGGGAAGTCATGGGTGATCGCCGGGGAATGGCGCTTGGGGGAGGAGATTGGGGGAGGTGGGGGAGCAGAGGAAGATGGCTGGGAGGGGTGGGAATCAGAGATCAGGGGGGGATCATCGGAGGACTGAGCCAGTACTTCGAAGCTGTTCTTAGAGGCTTGGCCGCTGGTGCCGTTTTGCTGAGGCTTTTGCCCATTAGATGGTTTCTTATGCGCGGATGAGTCCATGGGGTCCTGAGGCGCAGCTTTGGCATTCAGGGGACAATCACATAATAGGTGTCCAAGAGCGTGGCATCTTCTGCAATGGAAGGGCACATCCTCATAGGCCAAGGGTTGGATCCATTCTTCATCCCAGTGGGAGAGAGTCACTGATTCTGGTAATGCTTCATTCAACCTCATGAAGACGCATATGCGTGCATATGAGATAAATCTATGCATTTTGGTCTCTTCTTCTGTCCTGTTGTATTCCCCTAATCCATTTCCAATCTTCCTGAGAGTGTCCTCGTCCCAGTATTCGTCTGGAAGTCCATACATTCAGATCCAAACGGGGGCCCAGGTGAGGTCTTCCTTGTCCGGGATGAATCTTGGTATCCAATCTCTCATGTACAGACCCGCTGCATTGAAGAAATGAGGCCCTGTTCCCAGCACCCTGAGTTTGTCCTCAATGCAGTAAAAAATCACTGTGAAGAAGCCCTTCGGCCCTAGTTGCAGGGTGACGTCTCCTTTCAGCTTCCATTTGGCCGCTATCCACCCATAAAGGGCTTGTTCCGTTGGCCAAAACCCTATGAACTTCCCTATTATGGCGTGATCTCTCATGAACTCGATTCGAGCATCAATCTGGTGCCCCAGTAGTTCTATTCTTGGCCTTTCTGAGGCTACAGGTTTACAGGTAGTCGAGGTTACCTTTGGCGTTTCCTCCGGGTTTTTCCCTTTACCCTGATTACCGCTAGCATAGCTTTGTCGTTCTCCTAGTTTCTTGTTTTCTTGCTGTGGCTTATTTCCTCTGTTCAGAATCTCCTTGTCTATCGATCCAAACCGAAAAACTTGTTCCGATTCGTGCTGCATTGGGGAGGGGCCTGACGCCCCCACCTGCGAATTCTCCATTGTGGCGGTCTAATGTCGTGCTGTTGCACTTTCTGCCCAGGGATATGATATGGTTTGAGGGTAGAGCCTGCGCTGCATAGTCTGCGCCGTCATAGCGTACAGCAAAACCCTAATCGCTTCAGTCAACCCTCGCTCTCCCTACTGTTCTTCTCAGTCCGTTAATATATTTGACTGATATTAAGAAAATTAAATTAATTAAATTAATAATTTTTATTTTAATAAGAAAAATTAATTTATTAATTTAATAATAAAGTTTAAAAAATTAATAATATTATATTTAAAAACAAAAATAAATACTACATATGGAATTGTTTAATCTAAGAGATCTAAGGTTCAGTCTCTCACAAGTAATATGTTCAATGAGATGAGGACAAGATATACATAGTGGTAGGTCTATAAGAGAAGGACAACAAAGGTATAGTGGTAGTGGCCAGAATGGATCATGTACATCATGTACATGATCCGTACATGACCCAAGATGGTACAGATCATGTACTAGATCACGTACTAGACTAACCTAATTTCCTATTCCTCTAGTTACAAAAAAATCCACTCTTCCTTTGAAAGCACCATTTAAATGAACTATCATTCAATTTCAATATTACATTCAATTTCAATAACCATATTCAATATTATGTTTAATTAACTATTATTTTTTTTAGTCTTTATATATTCTAAATTCTATTTTAATAGGTTTAATTGAATGTTAATGTGACGTGATATATCTATTTCAATAATTCTTATATCATTGTCTAATTTTTGTTTTAGAATATTTTGATCATATAAAGAAATTTTGCTACACACGTTGCTTTAAATATTTATTCATTTTCTAACTTTCTTAATCGATAATTTTCTTCCTATACCTATTGTTTAATATTAAAATAAATTTACTTACTCTTTAACTCCATATCTAAAAGTAAGTTATGATTTAATATGCAAAGTTCTATAACATTAATTATCAAACAACTCCCAATTCCTATAATGAGTCACCTCCACTTCATTTATTCAAACAAATTCTCCAAAGCAATCTAACCATGTAATAGGAAAAAGTCATGATGCATGAAGTTCTAGATAATACTTTGCCAAATTTTTGGGATGCCTAATCGAAATTTGCCAAACTAACAAATGCCTAACAAATGCCATTTTGACAAGAAGTGTCAGATTGGTGGATTTATGTAACAGAAGCTTCCTTATTTCCAACCATAGAATGTAGCATTTAGAAAGGTCGTCTTCTATATGGATTTTCATAATACGCTTATGTTTTTTCCTTTTGATTATGCATTGCCTAATTGAATTCATCCATATTTGAATTTATTTTGAAATCGACAAATTCGAGGAGGGGTATCGACATTGAATACCCTTCTATCCACTATGATGTTACTCTTTGATCTATATTATATAAGGTAGTTATCCTATGGAGTAAAAGAACCATCAATTTTGATTGATAGATTGACAATAACACCAAGAAAAAATACAGAGAATGGCTTCCATTTATTCCACTTCTTTCTTTGAACCTCAATTATATGATTCTCTTCTGTTTATACAATTTGCAATTTTCCCTCTTTTTGTCATCCTTTGGATCTCGAGACAATACCAAATGTCTAGAACATTATCCAAAGTTCCACTTCCACCTTGACCAATGAGTTGATACTACCTGTAGGGATAGGGTATTCTCTCTCTTTAGAGCATATATATGTGGGCTATGAAGTACTGAGCTTTTACCCTTTACACCTATACTTTGAGTATGGATCCTTTTAATAGGGCAATTTGGAGAGTAATTCAAGTCGCATGCACAACTATGAAGGAAATTGCAAATTGCAAGACACAAGCATTAATGACTGAAAACTTATAAGCAACTGGTGCAACCATTCCAAGTCACGGGTGATGGAGGGTGGCCTAGTATAGATAGAGTTAAGCTAGCTTAAAATCAAAATCAAGCTTCGACCAAACATGTATACTTTTCTTCCTTTCTCATGTAGAAACCCTTCCAATGATAATTGCCCCTTCTCCAACCAGGCTGACAGTTCCTAGTTCTACTCAACTCAATAAGGAAACCATCTATGACATTTCTCGAATTCACCTGCATAAGTTACATCTTTTTGAAGGCTCGAGAATTGTTCTCCTTGGTCATCAAGCTATTACAGAGAGTTTTAAATGTTCAAACCACTTGCCTTCTTATGAATTGCAGGAAATCAATTATTTTCTAGGGCAATATATTGTGTTTGTTCAAAAATAGATTCAGAATGTTATGCCTTATTTTTTGAATCTAGAAATGAAACCATTTCTGCAACTCGGACTTTTTTTTTTGTTTAATGAATTCTATCTTAATCTAAATTTATGGGGACTTTATGATACAAAAGTTATGCGGTTAAGTAGTAATTTTATAGTTTTCTCCTTGGAAGTAATTGTCCACACTCCTAATTTGGACATTTTTGAAGACAATAATATGTAGGGCATAATAACATGCAAACTTCTTGAGTAAATATTTTTTCATTTGTAACCTTTCTGTCACAAAATTTAACATATTTTTGCTCCCTTATATTCATCAGTTTTAGAAGCTTGAGGCTTGCAAATATATTATGAACTCGGCATCAATTCCACTCTATAGGGGAACAACACCTTCAAAGCTCCATGAGTTGGATTTATTCTATGGTATTCAACTAAAAAGGAAACCTCAAAGAGAAAAGACAGAGCATATTTCTTTCTATCGATCCAAGTCTTGGAGCTAACTATGAACTCAGTGGAATGTGCATATTGAAATTCCAATTCAAGATAATAAATATGCTATCATCATAGAACTGATCAGTACAAACTAAAAGAAAGAGGAGAGTAAGAGAGAAAAATTAGTCGAACTCCTTCCTTTCCCATCCTGTGTTTGAGCTTGAGGAAATGAAATAAAGTGATTCAATGAAGGAGCGAAGCTAATTGATTTAAGGCAATTAACAAATGAGGGAGGTATGTATTCTTTTCTCTTAGTTTGAACTAAGAGGTAGAGCAATATTTTTAATGGTCTCTAATACAACCAAACTTGGCTAAAATAAAGTACAAAAAACTATTGAGGCCG
Source organism: Pinus taeda (assembly GCA_000404065.3). NCBI lineage: Eukaryota > Viridiplantae > Streptophyta > Pinopsida > Pinales > Pinaceae > Pinus > Pinus taeda. Next base: position 42,866 of record APFE030247302.1, on the reverse strand, counting down.
ATGTTTGCAAAAACGACATGACTTGAAAAGTAGAATTGATGTCTCTAACTTCAGTATTTACAAGTAGACATAAGGAAATAATTCTACAAAACACAATTACAACAAGGGTTGAAAATTGGAAAAGTATTATATTCATATTTATATTCTTGGAATTTTTATAAATGTATTATATTCACTTTAAATTACAACCAATATAAAGAAAGTGTATCTTGTATCCAATTTGGCATTTATATTCATGGAAACTTTTGTAAAAGTTTTATCTTGACTTTAATGTGCATTATTTACTTTAGCTCCATTTCAAACATCAATCTTTAATATTATGCTACTTTTGATATTCTTAACATTATGAATACAAGTTTACTATTAAACATTAAAGCTACATCTTGCAACATTGTGAAAAATCTACAAAGAAATGTGAATGATATAATAGCTTGAGACACTTATATAAGCCTACATCAAAGCATGAATTTTAGTGATTAGAGTTCTCTTATGATGCAAAATCCTCCATGAAATTTCAATTTTTTTCTCGGAAACAAAATTGCATAAATTCTTTCTTCTATGATATTCTTTCCTATGTTGTTGCCTTATGGTGTCACCTTTCCAATATGTGGTGCAATTGCTAGTAATAATAATTTAAAATAAAGTTGTGACTTAGTTATATTTTACTGGTCATCTAATTTATATGGATGGACTAGTTTTAGGAGCACCAAATGTATTATAAAGTATGTAGATAATTATTATGAAATGCTTTAAATGATATTACAACCTCGAAAACTAATTACTTTTTATGCTTAACATAGAGTTCACATGTAATATTTTTTTTATATATTTGAAAAAAATCATATTTAAATAAAATAGTCCAATATAAGTGTTAATTAATATATTTCAATACCAATTCCCCACACACATATATTATAGTTTTTAATAGCCAATTTAGATAATATTATTTTATGTTAGTCTATGGGTATAGGGTAGATAGTGACATAGGGTAATAATTCATACATGGTAAGGTTTACTATGACCTAGATATGATCCCTAGGTTTTTGATCACTTATATGTTTCTTGGAGGATTTTGATGACTTAGATGCCCCAAGAATTTTAATTATTAAATCATGATATTCATCTCAAAACTCATATAACTTAGCAAACTAAAAACATATTTTAATTTAATTTAATATATTATTACTTAAAATATATAATTAAAAATAATAATTTTTTTTTATTAAACTCTTAATATGAATTGAGATGTAATCATTAAAAAGACAATTAATTAAAAAATATTTCAATATTATAAAAAATGTTTTCCAACATTAAAAAAATGTGTAGGCATAATATTTTATTAACATGTTGCTTGATTCATATATATACATGGATCACAACTCTGGAAATACAAATCTTTATAAAAGTTGTATATTCATTTACACTTAAATAAATTTACCTCAAATTAGATGGATTTGTGATCAAAATGAATTTAAATAACGTTTCCACTCATACCTAATTTTCAAGAAGACGACCCATATTAGCTTGATAATAAACCAGGGTGACCTAATCAGCCGAAGCCAGTGAAGGCGGACAAGTAGATGGCACAATATGGTTAGGTGAGTCGAGCGGAGGGTGCAAACTTCGACTTGGAGTGGGTGGTAGGGTGCGAGGTGGTGTCAACTGCGTGTGGAGATAATTTCGTTAATTAAGTCTAAAAACCTCAGCAGCAAATCCCGTTTTAGACCGTGTGCAGGACACCAATATCTAAATCAAATATTTTAATCATAATAAAAACAGTATTTCGACGCAGATCGAGCACTACGTGAATTCAATTAATTTCTAAATGAGCCATGATTCGAATTATTGGACTTGACGGTTAATACATTATTGATGAAAAATTTTAAATTAATATCTTATATACCTAAAATAATAGCTCTATAATGTGATTATCGTGTCCTCGACTAAGTTTAATTCGCAAGGGAATACCAATTATTTCAAACCTGAACTATAATATTTTCCTTTTATCCACAGCGCTTTTGTAATTTCCGATGACTAGCCACAATCAGTGTGAATATTGCAGAGTGGGGGTTATCCAGAAGAGCAAGTCTTTCGGGACCAGTTGTATGCACGCGTCGAAACCCCCATGAAGTTCGCGATCAATAAAATAAACGAACTAACGGACTTCGATGGAACCTTGGAACCGATAAAATATTAAACGACTTCCACGAAGATCTGTGACCCTCAAGAATTTAAAAGAAGAAAAAAGAGAGGTGGAGTTATTTCGCGGAGACGCGCATATAATATATACAGTGATTGATGGGAAATGTCTATGATAATATTAACGTACGACACAAGACAATTTTTGGATTATAGCACATTATAATATTTGTAAGAAATAAAGTGATAACTCAGAAAGTTACCTTAACAAGAAATAAAACGAAGACATAAGTATAAATTTAGTGAATAAACAAGAAATATAGCAAATTCTTTGCAGGTTAGTTTAGTATTAAAATCATGGATAAAATAATACTGAAATTGTTTCTAATTCAATTTACTATTGAATATTAAAATTCTCCCATGTGTTATTTAGATAATGAAATTTCTTTAAGACGATGTATCATTAAATTATGAAATTTCAGAAATGGTGGATGATAGCGATTTGTAGTAATCATGCACCCCGAGGATGTTTATCTAACATAAAAACAAATAGATAAATAAAATTATTAAAATTTGTGAACTGAATCCTATTTAGAAGGAAATAAGTGTTTATAAATAATGGCAATTTTTTCTCCCGGTATGAAGTTACTTTGTTTAAGAAAATTAATTAAATAAATTTTAAAATCACAGGAATTTATAATTTCTTTACCTAAAACTTTAAGAAGTCAGGTCGCAGACTATATCATTTATTTTAATTGATTTATAAAATATCATTAAAAAAATTAAGTTTAGAAAAATGTAGGAAAACAAAAATGAATGGAAAGTAAAAATAAAATGATTTTTAAATTATTTGAAAATTTAAATTTAAATTTAAATTTTATTTGAATTTAAGTTATTTAAACACAATGGAAGATAATAATTAAGATGAATTAAGTTGTGTATTTATAGAGATACTCAATAATAAATATGATAATAATTAGTGACCATCATGGTCTGGTTAATTGTTATTTAAAAAAATTAATTTAATAAATTAAGATATTAGAAAATTTTATTTTATAATAAATATTTTAAAAAGAAAGAAGAAGCGAAATGTTTTCTATATTTAACTAATTTAATTAAAAAAAAATATTTAAATTTAGTTAATTACTATAAATAAAATAAATAAATAAATGTATTTAAATCACTAAAACATTTCTATTTAAAAAAAAAAAAAAAATTAAAACTTTTTATACAAATATTACAACACTATACCAAATTACCGAACAATTCTTGTGGCTTTTCCCATAATTAGGAAATGCTAACTTCCTTGTCTTCCACGCATGTCCCTTATATTGTGTTGATTATTCATCACTTTTAGAGAAATTTACTTTGGGAGGAGATCTTTAGTGCCTGGGTAGGAAGAATCTTGAAGACAATTTTATGTAGTGCATGCAACAAGGATCAAGTCTCTGTTATGTAACATTTCTATTTCTAAATAATAAAGAAACTCATCTTTGTAATCCTTTTTCATTGTTATATGTGAATTTCTTCCATTTTATGCATTTAAATTCTTTTAAACATACATTATATAAACATTAATGATTTTTTTTCTCTTCTAGTTGCTTTTATCCATATATTTTGACATCAAGTTGTTGTGGCTACTACAACACTCTCTAAAAAATTCAATACATCTAAATTTTGGAGCCTACTTCACCATCGTATCTAGTGTTGCTTTGGTCATAAAGTGTCTTTTCAGGTCATTCTATGTGTTTCAAGTGTTCTTGGTCATCCTTATATCTCATCACACTGATTGGAATATATTTAGTGCTTATCACAGTCGAAACATTTTTGTTGTTGTAAAACAACAATTTTTGGTTGCAGTCACACACACTTGGCTTGTTGTTCTTGGGGACTGTATTTAAAGTGGTGTCTTTATTTCTACTTATCATTTTCAAATAGTGTTTAAGTTTTATCAATGAGTTGGTATGTGTTGCACGTGATTTTATGTCTAAACTCATCGTGTTCACCCCTTGTTCTATCTTCCAGAATTAGACAAATTTTGGTTGTAGAGTGAACTTGTTTAAGCAAGAAGCGTATGAGCACACTATTAACACTTGATCGAGTAAAATTCATTGTTCAGAAGTGTGCCATGCACCCTCCAACATCACATAGAACACTCCTTAACCATATTTCCCCTTCTTTATTCTAGAATGCACCCTTGAAACAAATCTAAGTATTCCTTTGAGCACAAGCCTTCAAATCGAGGAAGTACACCCTCCTTAAGCATATGAGCATACCATAAAGGCCTTAACCTCTACCCTTTAGCCTTCGACAATAAGCCATGTGCTCTCTTAACCCTTTGAGAACATGAGCACATTACAAAGGATATATTATTCCTCCTTCAGCCTTTAGTCATGCACCATGCACCCTCCTAGGCCTCTTGAGCGCATGGGTGCACCTTGAAGCTTTGAAGCCTCTCCCTTTAGCATTTAGCTTTATCCCATGCACCCTTCTTCTCTCCCTTGAGCACAAAACACACTTTGGAAGCCTGAAGTCTTATCCTTCTTCCTTCGTACATGTTCCCTACACCCCTCCTCGATTGTCCCTCTCTCTTGAGTGCATATGTGCATGCCAAAGCCCTAAAGCCTCTTCCCTTCAACCGTTCAGCCTTTCGAAGTGCACCCTTGCACCCAAAATCTCTCCTTTCCACTTTAGAGTGCACTATTAAGGAATGCATTAAAAACTTGGATAAAACATGTTATAATAGGATATTTTCATGTTTATGGTTGCTTGTCATGAGTAATTGTAGGTACAGATATTCCAAGAACATTGTGGAAATCACGCAAGAAGACGATCAAGCAAAGAAGGTAAACAAAGGAAACATTATATTGTCTTTGTGGGCCCTGACCTAAGTTCAACATTAGTCAGCCAAACAAATCCCTACACTACTAGCCCTTTTGACATCAGCCTGCAGAGCGTTGACTGAAGTCTCACCCCAAGCAGTATGGCGGGATGATGGAACCAAGTTTCCACACACTAAGATGGTCATGATGTCAGTTTATACCCCCTGCTCTTGTCATCACGTAGGTCGCTAAGCCTTAGGACTTATCGATCTACCCTCTATCATGTCCTTCAGTACCTTCATGAAGGTGTACGATTGACCATCATGCAACCCTAGCTAGTGTTCACGTACTTTCATGCTCCTATGATGATGTATTGTATAAGTTCCCAAGTTATCTCAGGTGTTTTACTTATTCTACCAATCAATTACAATTATCATCGCATAAATTGATCTTCTTACTTGCGTTCAATTAACATATATAATCACATACATTCATGCGTCGAATAAACATTGTAATATAAACCCAGATCATAACGCAATATAATTAGATGCATTAACAGAGACTAAATACACAGTAATTGCATAATACTTCTCTTTATTGATATCTCTAGTTTAATACTGACTTTATCCACCTTGCACACACAGTTGTAGGGGTCCACACACTCAGCTACAGACTTCTACCCTAGGCCTTTGCGCACTCAGATATAGAGCCTCTACCTATGTTAAGACTCGAAAACACTTAGACTTCTCCACTCCACTTCGATACTAACTCTTAACTGTTAAATACTTAGAGCTTACTTACTTAGCTCCTTTTTATACAATTCCATGGTTCGTGGACCATGGGTAGATCTTTACAGCCAAATTGAGACTTTAAAAAATAATGGCACACAACACTTTATGACTCTTGACACCTTCACGCTCTGCGACCACAAAATGTGGAGACTTTACAACTTTATTACAAAATTGTCCCAAAACATGGGCTTTTAGCCCCAAAACTACTCTTGGAAGAAGTCATTCCCAACATGCCCCCAACAAAAGCATGGTGACTCGCCCTCGAGTCACTCTGCAGGCATGGATATCTTGGCATGAAGACCACCCAGCTTGACCTATATGATTGCCACATCGGCGGTTCACTACGTAGCCGCTTGCTTCATTTCTTCGACCAATTGCTCTGTCATTGGTTCTGAACTGTTAGCCTGAAGCTTCTGTTGAGTCGCCTATAGACTAGCTAGCTTGCCTTCAATGGAGGCTATGACCAAATAGGCCTCGTTCAACCAAGGCTTCAAGTGTGCCTTAGCACTGCCTCTTTGTGCGGAGCTACATCTACCTTTTCCTTTAGTGTTTTGGCCTTCAACAGCTTCGCAAGTCCCTATGTGAGGGCGACAGTGCGTGTTACTCCTTTCACCTTGTTGTAGTGTTGCTACATTTCTTGTTCCTTTGTCTCTAGCCTCTTTACATTAGGATATTCTTGCAGACTAGTTAGGACCTCGAACAATTGTTCAAATAGCCTTGTGTAATCTTCTACTACACTGTCTACTACTGCTATCACCTCTGTGACAACAGTTGCGTGTTGCTCCTTTACTTCTGGCGGTGTTGAAGGTTGGGCCTTCAACTGCAACTTTGCAATCTGGAGGTTCATCTCTAGCTGAACTTTGTCCAACTCTGTGCGAGTGGCATGAACCCCCGTAGCAAGTTTGTGGACCTATTCATCTACCTCCACATCCTTAGGAATGGCCAATTCAGGGACCATTTGGCAGGATTCCTTCACGGCCTTAATCATGCGTTGATTTCTGTTAGTAATCTCAACCATGGAAGTGATGACGGTGTCTCGCTGTAGGGCCATCTACACATTATTGATCTTTTACTCACTGATCACTTGCAAAGTGCATTCTAAACAAGCCCTCAGCTCCACGATCACCCCATCCTGCAGTAGATGGAGTGCCTCACTAGGAAGCACTTCCAAGTTTAGCCCTACTCCCTTGAGGGTACTAACAGTGAGCCTGTCATCTTCTATCTCTTTGGTCAGTGCTCTCTCCAACAGCACTATCGCTTGAGAGTCCTTCACGTGCAACATCTCGGCAGCTTCTGAAGTACCAATGGCGAGGCTGGTGGACGCGGCGCTAGTTTGTGATGCACTGATCTATAGGTCATGCAGACCCATCTAGATGGCCCCCAATACTTGCTACTACTACTTCTTGAATTTTTGTAGCTCCTCCGCGATGACATCTCTAATTGTATCTCCAATTTCGTTCAAATCTCCCTCTATTAGAGTGATTAGTTCCAGTGATGTCTTACTCGCCTTGGATTTCTTTCGCAGCCCAACTTCTTCCTATTCTCTTGGACGCTTGATATGGAACGACGTCGTCTACGGGTCCGCTCCATGCTACTTTGTCTGCCTGTCCATTTCTTCCTCTGTTTTGGGTGAGAGCAACCTCGAACCTTTGTCAGAGCCATGCTCTACTCCGCCTGTCTGCTCTTCTGCATACTATGCGACATCGTGCTTTACCTTGGCCTTGTCATCAACCTCCTTCCTCCTCTTCTCAGCTAGATGTGCCATCTTAAGCTTCCCCTCCCCCTTTTTTCACTATGCAGCAGACTTGCTCGATCCCACCGCCAAGTCTGAGGTAGTGCACCACTTTGTTGGCTAGCGATCAAGAACTGCATTGATCGCATCATCAACTACCAAGTAAGGCAAGTGATGCCACTTCTACTCAGGGTCCTTTTGTGCCCTAAATAATATGCATTGAATGTATGCCTTGAACTCTACGTACCCCTCTAGTTTGGAAAAAATGGTATGCAACAATCGCAGCTTGTGCTTGATAGCCATGCGTATATTCACTTCTATCAAGATCTAAAAGATCTTGTTATCCTTGATGCACTGAGCATTCTTGGGTGCCCACAACAAAGTGTACTTCGCTATTTCTGGCAGGTCTGGCACGATCGAGGTGAATTTACTGTATTCAAGCAGTTCCCAAGCTACCAACACAATGGACAACAAGAGCCACACATAGTGAAAGTTCTTGTTGAGCTCCTATGTGCATTGGATAGCATGCCCAATTAAATTGAACTCCTTCTGCACATTGGGTCGCTAGAGTAATGACAGGTGCTAACACTTCATCTGTGCGACACTTCTACATAACTTTTCCTTCCAAATTCTGCATGGCCACCTTGAATGGAGGATCACAGATACTCGAGATGGCATATGAAACAACTTCTTCATGAGCTTGAATATCTCCTTCATGGCCTCTGCGATGGTATGCTCACCACCTTTTTTTCCAAACATCATGGCCAGATTTTCCCCTGTATATGGCAGTCGTGTGATCCTATGGATCAATATGTTGGTGATGGGTATTGGCTCCTCTAGCCACAAACACCCATCATGCACCAAGCATAGTAGTTTATTGATTACCAATAATGTAATGGGTGTGTGATTGCAGTGTGGTAACCCATAGTAGGTTGAGTGGACCTACTTTGTCTACACCCTTGAACCACTTTCATGGTTCCAACGTAGTCATCGTGGTGGTTGTATGAACAACACGATGAATTAGCTAGTCTGTCGCCAAGTGAGGGAAATTCTTGTATCATCTAAGTCCCAATCTTCCAATTTCAATAGCGTAACCCTCCCCAAGTGTGGTCCTTCAAAGACAATCTCATCCAGCAACAAAGGTATGGGCAAGGCAGCAGAGTTATGTGCAAGACGACCTTGCTTTCGTCAATGTCCTTTGAAAGATTGGTCTTTCCCTTGCGCAGAAGGATGTATTAGGGAAACTTAATAATAGGGTCAGAACCCTCAACTTCAAGGTCCTCCACTTCCACCCCCATATCCTCATCATCCATCGGGATGTCCTCCATCTCTTCCTCCTCTAGTTTCAAGTTAATAGTTTTTCCCTTTTCCTGTATGGTGGGCTTGTCCTTTTGTGGGTTTCTTCTAGGAGATGCACGCATTGGTGTCACAGCTTGCTTGCCTTTCTTATCCTTCGCACTCTCCTTGGTTAAGGTAGGCTTCGGTCTAGGCATCCGTGGTGACTTGGGGACTTCAGCTAGTACGTCTGCAACCTCCAAGGCAACTCCCTCTACCTCCATAACAACATCTAGCACAACCTCCTCGGTTGTCACTGCTTTGACATCCATATCTTTTGATCCTAGGATAATGTCATGAATGGTATTACAGTTGGACTCTGGAAATCAATCAAATGTTTTCCAGTCACGAAATTCTTCGAAGAATGCATGGGTCATGCACGTCTAAGATCTCACCAGTGCAATGCTCAAAATGCCAAGTGTTTTTCGTTTGGTAGCCACATGTAATTTATAGGCTACTTTGAATTCAAATCTGACCACTCCCCCTAAATTTGGTTCATTAATGCCAAATTGGTGGCAGATTTTCAAGGATATTACCCATAAATTTCATCTCAAATGCTGCTCACCCACTCCATTTGGCCGCATTCTCATCATCATATCATTAACAATAACTTTAATGGTCACTTTCTAGCTGACCTATGTGGTTTTTCCCTTGGTAGCAAAGCTCTCGCCATGCAATTTCCCAACCTAGGTAGTGTAGTTTATAGTTCCATGCCTCCTTTTAGTTTCCTAGAGCACTAAGACCATGCTAGCTTCATATAGTCACCTGGCCTGATCACTAGTGTATGGCTTCAATCAGCTACCATTCAACTTTCCTCGGAAGGGATCTCCATTCAATTTAACCAACTGAACTGCTCCACCATCGACAATCTCCTTAATGACATAGGGCCCTAGCCAATGCATCCTCAATTTCACTGGAAATTTATCAAACTTGCTATCATATAAAAAACTAGATCATTTACCTTAAAGGTGCATATTTTAATGTGCCAATCATGCCATCCTTTTTCACACTACTTTTGTACTTGCTGGTGAAATCTAGTCATAAACCTTTCTTCATCAACCTCAGCAGGCTACGTGAGCCTCTCTTCGATGGCTCTACGATCCGTCATACCCGTGAGTTCCGCTATGTGAAACACTACTTCAATACCATACACAAGCCTAAATGGTGTCTGTCCAGTCAACTTTTTGCACGTTGTTCGATAAGCCCATAGTATTGCGGGTATGTGCAAGTCCCAATCATTTCACTGAGCATTGCAAACCTTGGTCAGTGTGTTCTCCAATACCTTATTGAATGCTTCCACCGTCTCTCACCATTGTTTATTTTCTATTTTTTTAGAATTCGTATGTAGGTAATTTATCTTAAAACCTACAAAGGAGACAGACTTGGATGTCAAGGACATTTCACTAAAACTAGGATTTTATAGTACGAAATTGTTTGTATCATACCAAAGGTATCATTTTATACCATCAAAAATTGGTTGGGGTGGTTATGATTTGGGCTACATCAAGTGGCTTCTAGTCTAACCTGTAAACTCCCCCCAAAAAGTGAAAAAAAAGTCACATTTATGTTCTTTTAGTGCATTTTGTAGGCATATAGGAGTTATCTTTGAATGACTCACATACATATGTGACTTTATTTGATGATGGTCATGAACATATGCTAGATGCCAGTATACAAAGAGTGTGTAGTGTTTAAAAAATTACATTTTAATAAATTTTGAAGAAAAATCAATTCTACTATAGGTAAAAGGCATGACAAATAGGGGAAATATTTCATCTCAAGATTTTTGGATAGTTTGCATTGTTTGAATGGCTTCTAGCATCCAATGTGTTGGTATTTATATCAACTAAGCTAACATTTATGTCAAGCTTAGGGAGAGTCTATGGTTGTTTCAATCTTCAAATAGAGAATCATCATAGTACTAGGCTTATTGGAGAAGCCATAACACTATGACTATGATGGTTGGAAGTTCTAGGATATAAAGGAATTTCTACCTCAAGAGTCTAGCTTATATGCTAGTGGAAATGAAATAGTTGGATAATTCTTAGAAATATATTTCCAATGGTATCTCAAAGTCTACAAATGGTCTTCTGGATCACAACTAGTCACTAGTTAAAGCTTAGGTTTCCCAAAGTCAAATGTGTAGAGTTAAATGGATGGAGGACCCTTGGGAGCACTATTAGTTGGTGTTATTTTAGAAAGTAGTAGAGAAAGTTGGAAGAATATTTTAGCAAAACCACCAAAGGAATGTCAGGTGGATGTAGGCAGATAGAACAATGGCAGAGAGTGTTTTGATTAGCTAGCAGAGGCCCGCAAAGGCAATCGTGGAAAGGTGACCCCAAAATCATGTCAAGGTAGCATGCAAAGTAGTGTCACTTAGAAAGAAATAAGTGGAGCACTCAAGTAACTAGTGCACTGATGAGTAGCGGGATGGCATGGGTAGTGTACTAGACAAATCATCCCAGGTGTGCATTTATTTTCTTGAAGATGCAGCAATGGGCCCCATGGTATAACTTAGTCTGTTGGTTAGAGCCCATAATTTTTTGAAGGAGAGAAGAACAGAAGCACCAGGAAATAAGCATCAGTTTGATAAGGCCTTGTGGCAGTCAGAAACAAATAAGATTATGCAACTATGGTCCAATGAGGGAGCGAAGCCCGCTAACAAGACCTTGGATGTTTTCAAAGAATTCAAAACAAATTTGCCAAGTTTTAGGGCTATAGGATTAGCATTAGAACGAAGGCACATGTAGAGGTTATGACCAAGGGCATGGAGTTAAAATAAAAAGGCGCTAACATAGTAATGCATTTCGATGGCACTACTATAACCCCAACAAATTTTTGATTGCTCAATGCATGCATGGGTAGTCCCGTCTTGACATCTAACCCACGAAAGAAGGTTGGGGGCTAAGGTTGGTCCAGGACTTAGTTTTATGGATGCCACATGACTGAGGGCACAGGATTATTAAATTCACATAGATTAAGCCCTCAGGGCTTAAAGCGTAATAGGCTCATCGAAGGTGTCTTCCAGTACTTTCATGTGTTATTTTGCATGATAGTGTTCTGACCAAAAGAAATATAAAACACAGGTGATGCAGGCTACGTGTTTAACACCCATGGATATGAAAATATTAATAGCTTTGGAGATGTGTCCATCCATATTTGTTGGTTATTTTAAATTAGCTATTTTTCATAGTTGGCTTATGTAGGCATTGAATGAGTCGGAAGTTGTTTGGATGTAGCAGTTTCTAATGAAGTAAATTTAAAATGTTGAGGGATCTAGAACAAGGTAGCTAGGATCACAATCATACATAATGAATTAATGGATCTTGTCTTAGATAGAAGGAATCCATATTTTTTCTTACCTTCACGCTAGAAGAATTAAATGAAGAAAATAGCTCAGGGATGCCATACGAGCAAATTTATGATCCATGATGGTGTGTTGTAGGGTTCTTATTGAATCCTATGTGTCTTAAAGAGAAACTAAGGAGAGACATGTCAGTTGTAGAAGAAAATTTTAATAGAGGAACTCCTAGATTGAATAGTCCGGCTGAGAATTAATTCTTAGTATGGAGAAACGCACAGACGCCTATCCCTTGGATTAATTCAGCTATACTTTCCATGTAATTAGATGCAACAATAATATGGAGAGCCATGCACAAAGTACATTGTTAAGTAGTATCTTTGACTACACAGACAACATTGACCATTGTGTGGTAATTGAAAAAAACCAAGGATGGAAATATAAAAAGGTGGGGGATGCAACATTATTGTGGGTTGTAGTATTGAGAGCTACCTAAAAAGTGTGAGGTGTTGGATGGGAGTGCATGAGATAAATGGTGACCGGTGCTAAGAGATGACAGATGTATAGAGAAAATAAGGGATGACACCATGTTTGTTTGAGTAATGAAGGGTGCAATGCAAAGAAGGACTGTAAAGCAAAGAGAGATGTGTTGAGTGGAGTGGTTGATCAAGTTTTATATTTTTGTGTACATTTATATATGCCTTTGTTTTCAGTTTGAAAATTGTATGAAAAGCAGAAAAATTCACTAGATAAAGTGGTGGCATGCACTCATAAGAGTTTGGTGCCTCTTAGAAAGTAGTGGCTTGCTATATTAAGGGGGTTGGGACCTCTTGTTAGTGGTTGATCCCAAATAACTTGATGTAATTGAGTAGGAGCTTAAATTACACCATAATAACAAACAAATTGGTGGCTTTATCCCTTTGGGTTTCCACATAAAAATACATGTGTCAATATGTGTATGTTTCTCAATTGATGGATTGTATGTTAATTTGAATGGTTTAAATTGTTGTACATGTATTTTATTAAGAATACTCACATAAGTAATTGGAAAGAGTGAAAGGAAATGAAGAATTGAGCTTAAATTTTAAAAACCTCACTAATTATTGATTCACCTCCCTGTTCTCAGTAATTCCTTATTCGAGCAATTGGTATTAGAGTCAGGGTTCCTTCAATAATAGTTTATCCATTGGAAGGTAGATCTATAAGGAATTATGTCTAGACAAAAGATTCAATATGTTTACTCAAGTAAGATATTAGTCTTTGATGGGAAAAATTATGTCTTTCAAAGGTCAGAATGGAAGCCTATCTTATGTAGCTAGGGGTAGATGTTTGGAGCACTATGTAGGTAGGTTATCTCCCTTATAATCCCTCCAATAGATACAGATGGTAAAAATATGTATGGGAATAATTCCAAGGCCAAGGATGTCATTCTCTTTGGTTTAGGTCTGTGAAATTATGAAGGCATGCATTGTAAGTCTGCTAAGTCTGCTAAGGAAGTATGGGACAAACTCAATCAAAGTCATGAAGGATATGAGAAATTTAAGCAAGCCAAACTTCAAACTTTCAGAATGAGATTTAAAAGCTTCAGACCGAGTGAAGAAGAAATTATAGAAGAGTGTTTCCTCATAGTTGATGAAGTAACCAATATGACTAGAGGACTTGGTGAATCTATCAAAGAATATGTAATTGTTCAAAAATACTTATGATATATGTCTATGATATTTAATGCTAAATCCCATCCAATGAAGAGATGACAGATCTGAAAAGTCTCACAATGGATCATCTATTCAGTACCCTCACATCTTACGAGATGAGAGTTGGGGAAGAGATGATCAAATCAAGGGGGGCAGAATTAAAGGTGTCCACGAAGTTCAAGGAGCACAAAATCCAACAATATTCTAGCTATGAATTTGATCAGGAGTTGGTACACTTTTCTAAGAAACTAAAACATGGTTCAAGAAAATATAAAGGGAAGTTTCCTTTCAAATACTTTGATTGTGGAAGAGCTGGACATCTTACATCCAAGTGCGCCTAGTACAAAGAAAAGCTAGAAAAGGACATCGATCAAAATACCAAATTAAAATCTCTAAAACATCAAAATAAGAAGGTCTTCAAGAAGAAGGGACTCTACTCCAAAGAGGATAGCTTTGCACCAGAATCGGATAGTGAAGTTTCTTCTGAAGGTGATTCAAATGAATGTTTATTTTATGGAACTTCAAGGTGACTCTAAGAAACAAAATGTCATGGACTCTAAAGAAGAGGATGAAGAAGGAGCAGTGTACCTTGAAGGGAGAGTCATCAATGTACTTAATGAGTTGAAGAAGGCCATAGAAAGGAACAAGCAACTAAAAGAGCAATTCTTTTGAATTGAAAAAGGTATGTATAATTCGGGAAATGAGGAATTTGTTTATCATAGAAAATGTAACACCCTCCTCCCACATTTACCCAAGCTAACTGATCCATAGGGGTAAATATGTGATGAATATTTATGATTATATGATTCAACCTCCTATATCACCTTAAGGAAGTGGAATCGCCACAAAAAACCCTACTGACCTTCTTAATGAACTACAGGACCTAGAAGAGCTAAACCACCCCTCCAAGTGCCCAAGCACTTATTCAAATTGCATTTTCATTGGAAAAACCCCCAATTTCTCCCGTGACATGGGAATACATGTGACTAGGATGCTCCCCCCACTACCATAATGCCTACGAGGGAGAGATTGTAATCTTTTCTAGCCAGTTCTGTGTGAGAGACTATGATATTTAAGCCACTTTTTCAGGACTAATCTCCAAACCATTGTCTTTTAAATTGATGATAATTTCGAAGACAATAAATGAAACCAAGAAAAATCCTCTAACACTAAACTTGATCAAGGACTTGACCTAACCAAGCCTAACCATGATAGACATTTTACCGAACACATGTCACAAATATGCATTCTACATGTCATAATAACATATCTAAGCATAGGGGCATTATACTTATCTGAGAATCGCTAAGAAGCATTGATGCCTTATCACATTAGCTGACTTATCAACTATTAGGTCATATATTCATTTTTCATTCATTTATCAACCAAAACAGGATGGGAGAGATACATAAAAAATTTCATAAAACATATTCATAATGAGCATATAAACTACAAAAATAATGAGGATACAATAGCCATAAATGCCACATATAATCTAGGGCTTTCACAAAAAAAAATACCAGGGAAAGGAACTCTTATTAATGAATTCAAAAGAAAACTTGGTATGGGACTAACAAGTCCAACCGGACCATAGATTGGCTTAGCCAAATATCTCTTCATCTAATCACCCATGTGCCATATTCCAAGCATGAATGTGGGAATCAAACCAGAAGAACCAACTAGGGCTTCCTAAGGCTAAACTAGCTCACCCTCATCAATAGAATCAGGCTTTACCGTAATCCTCACTAGATCACTAGGCCATAAACAAGCATGGATGCCATTGAATTTCTCCACCTACACTGTGAATACGTGTCTCCTAGTCTCTAGGCTTTATCGCAATCCACAGTCTGATCTAGGGATCACTAGGCCATAATTGAGACACCACCCTCCTAGCATTACCATATATCCTTCCATTCACCAGTAAGGATTCCTAGGCCTGATCAAGGGAAACTGCATCTAGGCTTTACCGTATACCCCTTCGTCCATTGATCAAGGATTCCTAGGCCCACTGAGGCACTGTTGTGCTAGACAACAACCCTCCGCATTTCAAAATTTTATCCAAAAATCTAATAAGAAATGGGTCCCCTTTTTAAGACTTAGTTAAAATCAATAGTTCAATACTAATTGCAAACTTTGATTTCACCACATAACACATGAAAATCCTTATGAAAAGGTCTGATCTGATATAAACATCAACCAATACCTTTTTGTAAAACAGATGTAAAATAATATGTCGCACCCTTTATTTAAATGATAGACTTAAAAGGCTCCCATTGGTAATCTCCAATGCGATAATGTTATCGGAAAGTGCAAATCGCAAGTTAACAAAGAAGTATTCCGATAGCTCACTCAAATCTCCCGATGTGATCAACTGATCACAATTGGCCATCGCTAAAAATGGGGCACATAACTATCAATATTGGAAATCGTCAATGCAATTTCATTAAAAGTGCACTTTTCGATAAAAGGTTGTTAAACAAATGTTTGTAGGTTTAAACCTTAAATCAATTATAAATGAAAAAAAAAAATTATTGATTATCCTACCTCTCCATGATAACTCACCTTTATAGCAATCAGAGCTATGTATGGAAATAACTAAAGCCTAACCTTTGTGCCCCCTGATCTGCGATATGCGATTTCTCTAATCACTAATAAGGAAAGTCACGAGATCCACTTTAAAATACTGTTACTAATATGTGTGATGCGACATATCATTATGAAACTTAAGTATCATGATTGGCAGTTATGGAAGTCATTAATTAAGCAGTTAAGGTTGAATCCTTTGAGGATTTCATCCTTGGTAATATTTAAGTTCATGTTGCGTATCATGCTTGAATTAATATTAATCTTTTCTATTTTGCGTTAGCTTTGAATGGGTTTTCTCTGTTACGTTCTTTTGTTTCTTTTGCATAGCAAGTTCAAGTTGATGAATCTAGCTAAAATGACAAAGAAATCAAAGAAACCAAAGGCCCCCATCATAGCTAAAGAGGAACAATGAAGAAGGTCTTGATATCGGATACTACCTACCTCCATCTAGGCCAAGCTTCATGGGAGAGTATCTACAATTTGCTGGAAGCTGAAGATCCGAAGGAGATTGAAGAAGTGGCAACAACCGATTCCACTGAAAAATTAGAGAATACTCTTAAGGACTTGGCCAACTCCTTTTCTTCATAGAATAACAACCCGTGCCAAGGTTTTACCCCATAATGACTTGGTCATATGGGTTATTGAAAGCATCAATATCACAAATAGAACTTTCTTTATGGCTGATAGGAGAATTCTCGGGTCATGCAGAGAAGAAGATATTAAAAGAATGTATCATTTGCCTGAACCATATAAGCGATATAACAAACCATTTTTGGAGGCTTTTACTGAAGAAAATACCATTTAATCCAACCCTATCAAACAGTGGATACATTTTCTGACCAAACAGAAGCATGAATCATCAGGTATGTACTTCGTAGACTCATTGGCATCTCCTTATTGTTATGCTAGTGCAAATATGTGTAGACTCTTTTGAGTCCATGATTCTACCAAATTTTCTATAGAGTTGGTACCTCTAATCGAGGCTGTAGTTAATTCTTATATAATTGACTAGGCCACCATTTTGTTTGATAAAATGGCCAACCAAATACTTGATTATAGGAAATAGGTTCGTGGCTACCTAGGTAATACCCCATTTTATATGAGTGCTTAGATTGTGGACACTATCTATTTTAATTCTGAATATCCCATTCTAGGATCGAAATGTACTCCACAGGACCTAAACCCTATTCATATCTGTCATAAAGAATTGTGGAAAGCCCATTACAAAAATTATCTTTGTAGAATTTGTCATGGTTTCATCCTCCCTGTGTATTATGCCATATTCAATAAACCCGCTCCTAGGTTGTCTGGGGAAGCTTGTGTCGACCTAGCTGCAGTTGGTAGTTGGTTTGGTGAACACAAGTTCACCTACATCATACTTTTCGGTAGGACTACAGACCCACATGTCCTTCCCTTATACATCATTGATAAGTTACTTGCTAGAGAGTTATCATATCAGATAACAGTAGAAGGGATGTCAAGGAATTCAAAGGAGTCTAAGAAGCATATGTGGCCTTCATTCCCCCTCCAATGTGGAGCTTTCATGTTGCATGACTTTAAACATGCAGAGAAGGAAGCTCAGAAAATAAAAATGTTAAAGTTAGTAGTCATCCCAAAAAGACAGTATGATCCTAAATATGTTGCCTACAATGTCACTTCTCAGGGAAAAATCAACAAGTTTGAACATGAGAAGGATAGTTATGATGATTTGTTTGCTTCATTCGAGGTATTTTCTCAGGTGAAACATCTGGCAAAAATCAAATTGGGAGTGGAGGAACTAGAGGAATTTTACAAGTTTAGGAGACAGAGATTGGAAACACTAGCTTTGGACTTGTTAAATACTAACTCTATGGTGCAACCAGAAGGCCACTTTGATGATAAAATTATTGAAAAGACTCCTGAAAAGGAAGGGACCCCAGAAAGGGAGTAGACACAAGAAGGAACTAGTGAGCCCCTTGATACGAACATTCATATTAATCCTAAGTTAATCAAGCAATGGGAGGAGTTCAACTCAATCATCAATAACCCAAATATTTCCCAAGAGCTTACCACACCAAAATTGCCTACAGTGCAAAAGCTAGAAGCTATTGTAGTTCTGATTACAAGAACAAGTGGCCTACGAAGAATTCAGTAGTACATAGAGATTATTCCCAAAAATCCTACTGAGGAGATTGTACTACAAACTGAAGAAATACCACCTCTCGATGTCTTCTACAGTTTGAGGCATAGGGTTGTAGTTGAAAGACAGAGGAAGAAGAGGAAAATTGATCAAAGTCCTCTTTTAATTCCTCAGGCATAAATGTTGAACATGGTATGGAAAGCAGAAGTCAATCCCTCCAACGATTTAACAAAGCTATCTCTGTATGTAGGAGCTTACACAACAACAAGAATGGATAAAGACTCACAGGTCAGCCATTTGATGAGGGAAAAGGATCACATGATTATCCAACTTCAGGTGCAATCGGTAGAGCAACAAAAAAAGATCACTTAGCTTGAACAATAGTTAACAGAGCAGAGGCAGCAAAATGAGCGATTAAGAGAGTAGCTGAAACTAGAAAAACAAAGGATTGTTGAGAAAACTCTTCATAAACAATAGGAGTTGTCCCAGGAATTGAGCAGACTTCAGATGATAAGTGAGCAAGAGAATAAGGCAAAGGAAGAACAAATCACATAATGCAAGAACAGGTAGAAAGGTAGAAGGGTAATCCACAAGTAGGTGAATTCAGAACAGAAGCCTTGGAAGTAACCAAACCCTTGTCCCGACAATTGGATATTCTTTGCCACAATATATCAGTGGCCAACACCTTATAGGAGATCTCTACATCAATGATTGACAAGGCAGAAAATGCTAGACTTGAATTAGAAAATGTAGATGAAAGGTTAACCAATTTTATGTCCTGGCAAGATTACAAAGAAGAAATCGCTGCGAACCTGCCAAGAATACAAGAATTGCATAAGGAAATCATGTTTTCCGAATGGGAGTCCCAACTAATGAAAGCTAAAAGAGCAACCTCTAGATGTAGAACTGCAACAAATGGTCTGATCGAATTGATAAATAACAGTTTGCATCTGTCTAATTTGATCATTTATTGCTCTCCAGGTGTTATGGCCACCAACAACCCCCCTCCTTATGAAGTGTTATTGCTAATACTAAATAAGTGGGGACCCTTAGTCAAAAATTAAAAAAAATCAATTAGTGCTTATATTTCCTTTTAGATAAAACTTACAGCATCATGGACTTAGGAAAATACCTTTGAAGAATTTAAAAAGCGTAAGTTTCATGATGAAGAAAGTAAATTCACTCCTTAAGAGATATAGCATCGCGCAAAGAATGATAGGGTACCTTCTAATGAGCCAAACTGATAAAAAACGTGAGATTGCAATGCGAAACTCCATCACATCGCATGCATTAATGAGCACTCACATTGAAAAACCTTAAAATCGGCGATTTGCGATATCGCATATCGCACATCGCAAAAATCACATAAATTACACAATGATTATAACGATTAAGCAATCTGCGATCTTGCGACATTGTGATATTGCAACCAAGCAACCTTGCGATAGAACAACACGATGAGATTGTGGTAATGCGATGCAGTGATCTGCGATATCGCAAAACAAATCGCAAGACCTCTCCATCGCAGTTGGTTCTGGCTCATTATTCGAGAAAACTTTTTTTAGGCCAAGAATTGGTCATGCACTTTAATGCGAATGAATGAGTTGTTGCCAATTGTTAATGAAATATGGTGTTGTGTTTTCCGAAGAACTAGTTCACGTAATGTGGCATGTTTTTGCATATCTTCGGCATTTAAAGTTTTCTTGTCATTATTTTTATCATTACTTCCACCTCATTTGTAAACTGGAGGAACGAAGGACAAAGGTTATACAAGGCAGTATGTAGGAAACTATGAGGAGGAAAGGAAGTAATCCAATGTCCATTTGGGAAGGCACACCTAATCTACTTAAGGAGGAGAAGGAGCCGCAGAAATCTTCTGAGGCATCCATCACAGATCTCTCATATACAGCCATGGTTGAACGGGTAATGAATGATGCTGATACCAGAAAGAGATAGTTTAATGCTCAGGGTCAACAGCTCACGGAAGCACTATTTTTACAAATTTTGAGCTTTATACCCGACAAGAGAAAAAGGCGCAAAAGGCAAAAAACACATCAAGGAAGCCCAGATCAAGGAACGGAGGCAGTTTCTGATGCGCGATTAGCACCTAGCGCTAATCGCACATCGCTGAGAAAACTTGCTCAAGAAGGAAGGCTTCTACTTACTCAGTCACCTGCAAGCCCCGAAAATTGCAAGAAAGCAACGATAGAAACAAACTGGAAACAGAAAGCTAGAGAAAAAGCAGAAGTAATCCAAGGGTTAACCAAGTTGAAATGGGATTATTACCAGGCATACATGGTAAAGCCACACAGTCATTGGATGACTCTCAAGTATATCATCGATTTTGCTGAGAAGATAGTGCCAGCTCTTGCCGATTCTATTTTCTTAACTCAACCAAAGGCGGAAGACAGTCAGTCAAATCTACTCAGGAAGATACCGAATGCTTGCAACGTTAAGGAGAAAATACAGAAATAGTTAAATATTAGATTTAATTTTAGAAATATTTTTGCTTAGAAAAAGGACAGTCATTTAAACTGAATCCTGAACTTCTGTAAATAAGTTATTTAGTTAGTAGTATTTAAAGCCTTCTCATGCATTTAGAGAACGATCCAGAAATTTGTCAAAAACTTGTCCTCAGAACATGCACTTTTGCACCCTCTGAGGAGGTTTTGATGAATAAATGGAATAGGGTTTATTGGTATTTGCATTTGATATCTGCTACTGATGTTGCACTTCTGTACTCTTAGTGGATGTTAAATCAAGGAGTGATAAATCAATTGTCGCTTGAAGCTCATGAGTAGGACTAGTTATAAATGGTACTTTTATATCTTAACCATTTCTGCTTATGCATTAAAGTGATGCTTAGTTTTTTAGTTGTTTATATATTACATCATGGATGCCTAAGTTATCATTTTGCATTTTTGTACGGTGATAACTATTTATTTGTGCTTAGTGTATGAATAGCTCATTTATGCGATATGTTTTCACAACTATTTCGTCTAACTTTTTATACAAAGTAGTTCATCTTTATTGAATTCTTTTCTCCTAATAGTTGAATGATCTTTATTACCAGTTATTGTTTGAAATCTTTTTAGATCACGTAGAAGGAAGATCACACCCCGAGTTAGCATAAATTTAGATGTTTCTTTTTATTAGAATACAATATCATAGCATTAGATTAGAATTAGGATAGAAGTATTCCATTTAGAATAGAAACATCCATCTTTCTCACACACACACACACTGAGTTGGGAAACTGGTCCCATATCCCCAGTCGGACCCGCTATACCAAACGGATAAGGAGTTGCCAACGAAGGTCCTGACAGGGTGAGTATCCCCCTTGTTGTAGACTCGATTTTCGGGGCCTTCAACACATTTGGCATTGGAAGCAGGGCCTGAACTATGAATGGCAAGTAAATCTAAATCAAAATACCATTCTGAGAGTAAATTGCCCTCACCATCTCCCCCGACTTCTCCATTACACTTAAATCCAGAGTTAGAAGCCGTCGGAGCATCAACCGTTGCTACAAACCCTGACATTTTAGAACAATCTATTATTGAACTTCTTGAAGTCAAATCTCTGATTCACAAACTTCAGCAATTTTCCATTTCTCCTCAAAGATCTAATAAATCTCAAGGTAGCATGACTTCACAGTATAACCCTGCTCGTCCCCTGACCAGATTAAAGAGTGAAAAGTTTGGCGTTCAACCAACCGAATTACCTCTTCCCAAAAGGAAAAGAGCAAGGAAATCACCTAAAGGGTCTGATAGCAAGACTCTTTCATAAACATCATCCATCTCAACCTCTTCATCGTGAAGTCAACCATCCACTCCTCCACTTCAGACTATTATCAATCCACCCACTGGAACCCCTACAACTCCTCCTCAATCATCTGCGATCATAATATCGTCATCTTCCCAACCACAGGGATCATCTTCTGCACTTCCCTATGTTAGTAGTTCAATAATGGCCCAAACTCCATGGAATAACCCTGGGGTAGTCTTAATGCCTCCACCCTTGAGTCAAATACTGGCCCATCTCGAGAAATGGCTGCCTAAGTTCAATCCCAAGGCAGGCATGCTAGCAGAAGAGCACATAAACAACTTTATGTTATCCATTAATCTCAATGGGGTTACTAGTGAAGATGTTGTTGTTCGACTATTTCCTTATACTCTGCAAGGAACAGTCAAATCGTGGTATTTCTCATTACCCTCTGGATCTATTACTAGTTGGGACATCTTCCAAGACCAATTCCTAACCAAGTTTGGTGACGACAGGTCTACGGTAGCGTTAATCAACGACCTATCCAACCTTAGGGTCGAATCTAGAGAGCCTATCAAAGACTTCTATCTACGTTTCAATAAAATTCTAAACAAAATTCCTACTGCTTCCCAGCCCATTGAAGAAGTACGATGTGAATGGTATATCATTTCTTTACCATCAAACATAGCAATCTTCGTGGACAGGGCTAATAAAACAACCTTAGCTGAAAACATGAAAGAAGCCATAGAAGTAGAGAAACGTATAATAGCCCTAGAGAAGAAATCCACGATAGAGTAACGGAAATCTAAGAAGGTCACCTTCAAAGAAGAGTCCAAGAAGAAACAAGCAAAATATCCATTTGATTTGGAGGGATTGCAAAAAGTTCTGAAGACCATGTCCAATGAAATGGTCAACATAAAAAAGCAAGTAGCAGAAACTTCTTCAAAAAGGCCCTATATAGCTTTTAAAAGAGGCCCGTCAACGGATTCAAGGCTACCCAATGCTATTACAAGTGCTGAATTTGAGGAAGAGCAAGAGGAAATTGCCACTGAAGGGCAAACCAATGATGAAGAAGTTGTAGAATTACAAGGAATGGTGGGATTTCATCCGCCCACAAGAAGAAGATCAAGAAGTATTCCCAATTAACACACGAAGTCGAAATCAACTTGATCCTCCCCAAACTACCCCAAAGCCAAAGAGTGTAAGCTCTGCAACGAAGGATAAAGTCGCAACAAAGAAAACGACATCTAAAGCGACTCAAACTAGCCCAGTCCAAACAGATTCATCAACTCCATCTAAAACACGGATTGTTTCGGATGAAATGGAGTACAATATTATAGAAGACATGAAAAAGACTAGGGCCAACATCACTCTTTAAGAATTCAGCAAGTTAAAGCATCAACAAAATATAATGTTGAAAGAATTACATGCTGTGCCAATTGCAACTTTTCCTGTCGTTGTACTTTCTCAAGCTTCCCAGAACATGGGAAGACCTCCAACTAATGCAACTAACAAGACTGATCCAAACAAAATCGCTTTAATTGGAGGAAGATCGAGATCTCATACTCCCCCGTTTCTCCTTACTTATGAAATTTTTAACAAAAATGTACATAATTGTTTAGTGGATTCTGGTGCTTCATCGAATATTTTACCAAAGTCCATATGTGCCAAATTAAACATTCAACCACAAAAATCCGCTATTTGCATAGTTCAGCTAGATCGATCGCAAGTCGAAGTCATTGGCGAACTAAATCAAGTAACCATAAGGCTTTCATCCAACCCGAAGGTATGTCAAGTTATTGACATTTTAGTCGCTGATATCCCTGAATTTTATGGCTTAATTCTTAGCAGGGATTGGTCAGAAAAACTGCATGGATACTTTGCAACTAATTGGTCGCACATGTGGCTGCTTTACAATGGTAAGATAAATCAAATAAAAGTTGAACGAGAATCATATCAGAAGTACATAGTAACGGAATTAGAGGGGGGAAATGAACCAGTAGCATAATTGGCAATTACTCAGTGGATTCTTTTCTCGGCAATTTTAATGCTCATACGTCACCATATTTAGAACATTCTGTTTTGTCCCAAGTCGAAATTTTTTCTCAAACGGATAGTTCAAAATGTATCAATTTTTTAGATAGATCTGTAAATAAATCTTTGTTTTGGAAATTATTTTTTGATGGTTCTAAATCTAACGAAGGAGTAGGAGCAAGATGCGTGCTAATTAGTCCAGAAGGATATAAAATCATGTTAACATGCAGGCTCGAATTTGATTGTACCAATAATACAGCAGAATATGAGGCTTTAGTCCAAGGGTTGTACAAAGCAATCAGGTTAGATATCAAGTACCTCCAAGTCTTCGGAGACTCTGAAATTGTAGTCAGATAGGTACGGAATACTATACATTTCTTATGAGGTCATTTAAAACACTATCAATCTTTAGTTCAAGATCTGACTGAGCATTTTATAGCATTCAATATTTCATCAATTCCCAGACTCCAGAATGCAAGCACTGACCTTTTAACTAACGTAGATTCTAAGCTCATTCCTTCAGAAGATTTTAGTCCACATATATTCTCAATAGAATTAATCTTTAGACCATCTATTCCTGATAACATCACAAATTGCAGAATATTCAACGACGATCCTGATATCGTAAATTTCCTTACATTTGAAGGATCCTACTCCAATCAAATAATTGCCGAAGACCAACATGATCGACAATTACAACAAGATAACACTAACAATGCTATACCTAAGTCGGTGGTCAAGTTAGAAGATTTGTATGATTTGAAAGATCGGTTTAAAAGGCCTACCAATTCAAAGCTCCAAAGTTCAACTTTGAATTATGAATTAGTAAACCTAGGAACCGTTGCCAAACCACAAAACATTAATCTAGGCCTCGGCTTAGCCCCTGAAGAAAAATTAGCGTATATTCATCTTTTGAGACAATGCAAAAACGTTTTTGCTTGGAACTATGATGAACTCAAAACATACGACACTTCCATCATCCAACATACTATTCCAATGACCGATAATGAAAAACCTATCCAACAAAAATTGAGAAAGATCCATCCCAATTTAGAAAATAAGATAAAAATTGAGCTCAATAAGCTGTTGAAAGCCAAGATAATATTTCCCGTCAGACATTTTAAATGGGTCTCTAATATGGTACCTGTTAGAAAGAAAAACGGAGATATTAGAATTCCCATTGACTTTCGAAATCTTAAGAAGGCCTGTCAAAAAGACAATTTTCCCTTACCACCTATGGAGCAGATATTGCAGGCAGTGGTAGGCTCAGAATTAATGTCTTTCCTGGATGGATTTTCAGGATACAATCAAGTGTTGGTACATTTTGATGATCAATTGAAAACCACATTTAGAACTAAATGGGGCACATATGCATATCAAAAGATGCCATTTGGTTTGATTAATGCTGGTGCCACATTTCAGAGAGCCATGGACATCGAATTCAAAGGTTTAGTCAATAAATTTGTAGTAATTTATTTGGATGATATAACCGTGTATTCCAAGAAACGAAGCGACCATCTCAAAGACTTGAAACAAATCTTCCAACGATGTTTAAGGTATGGAATTTCACTTAACTCAAAGAAATCTTTTTTCTCATTAAGTGAAGGGAAACTTATGGGATTCATAGTGTCAAAATCTGGAATTCACATCGATTCTGACAGAATCAAAGAGATTTCTGAAATATCCCTACCTCATAACAAAAAAGTCATGCAATCTTTCCTTGGTCAGATCAACTTTGTAAACAGATTTGTTCCAGATTTTTCACGAATTGTCTCTCCTTTACAAGCCATGATTAAAAAGAACTCAAATTTTAAATGGGGCCAAGGTGAACACGAAGCATCCAACCTGATCAAAAAAGCTATTATTAATGCTCCATCTTTAGCAACTCTGAATTTTTCAGAGCCTTTTATTTTATATACATTTGCCTCAGATAGGTCATATGCTGCGATACTCATTCAAACGAATCAAGAAAAGGTGGAAGCCCCAATTGCTTTTTCAGTTCAAATTTACAGGGTGTTGAATTAAATTATTCAGATGTGGAGAAACAGGCTTATGCTGTTTTCAAAGCAATCAAATATTTCAGACCTTTTCTACTCAAAACCCATACTAAAATTATAGTACCATTTCCAGCGGTAAGGAATCTTCTAGTGCAAAAGGATGTGGGTGAGAAAAGGACCAATTGGGTTACTGCCTTACAAGAATATGACATAGAAATTAAACCAGCAAACATTGTAATAGGTCAAGGCTTTTGAAAAATGTTGGCTGGAGCGTCGCAAATTTCTGAAATTCCATCTGCAGAGGTACAAATGTGCGAGGTAAGCCTAAACAATGCAGAGTCATTATACGCTGATATCATTTATTATCTTAAGAATGGGTATGCTCCTTCACACCTAGATCATACTAAGAAAAGAGCTCTAAGGTTGAAAGCCAAACAATATCAGCTCATAAATGATATTCT
>APFE030247297.1:257785-272812 GCA_000404065.3 Pinus taeda | reverse complement strand
CATCCTAGACCCCTATAATATAGGGAGAAAATATACATGACTTCAGAAAGACTTCCAACTCGAAATTCCTAAGCTAATGAAGTTAATTAAACTTAACTAACTATTTACAAGTTGCTATGAGAATAGAATTCAATTTTAATTCAAGGACAAATTAAACTAGAATTTCTTGTTGCCATTTCTTGACACTCCCTCTCAAAAAGAAAGGGATTATCAGCTACCACAATCCTGTCTCTATGAAAATCAAATTTACATCTTGACAATTCCTTTGTCAAGATTCAACATATTTCTTCTCCTTGGGAATGTAATCTAACAACATGATCCACCTCAATACACAATATCTAAGATGATGATATCAGATATCAATATGCTTGGACCGACCATGAAAAACTCGATTTTCAGATAGTTTGATACAACTCTGGTTATTGCAGTAAATCACAGTAGGATCCATCTGTTGACCAAAAAAACCAACTAGGATCTTCCTCATCTAGATAGCCTCACATGTTGCCGCACTTGCAAACATGTACTCTACCTTTGCTGAATTGACTGCAACTGATCTCTATTTCATGTTGTACCAAGAAACCATCGTTGACCCAATACTAAAGATCCCTCCTGATGTGCTCTTCCTATCATATGGACTCCCTATCCAATTTGCATCGGTGAAGCCTTGAAGCTTCACTCCCTCTGTTTTTCTATACCATAACCCAAACTGTTTAGTGCCCCTGACATATCTCAACACATGATTTGTCGCCTTCCAATACAACTTGGTAGGCCTAACCATCACTTGACTAAGATGGTTAACTGCAGAGCACATAACCAGTCATGTGTTCACCAAGTACATGAGTGAACCCACAAGCTTCCTGTAAACAATAGCTTCCACTACTTCCCCTAAAGTAGCATCCTCCTTCCTCCAGTTACCATCTAGAGGAGTCTCCATGGGTTTACTACTCTCCATGCAAAATCTCTTGAGTATCTCGTTGGCATACTTTCCCTAAGATACAAAAAACTCCCCCTCTCCCTTCCATACCTCCATGCCAAGAAAAAAATGCATTAGCCCCATGTCCTTCATCTCAAACTCTCTTGCAAGGTCCTCCTTGCAAGATTTGATCATCTTCTCATCACCTGTCAGTATGAGATCATCAACATACATTACAATAATCAACAACTTAGCTTCCACCACTATGTGGTACAACTTCACATCCACTTCACTCTTTGTGAAGCCCAACCTAGTGAAGTAGCTATCTATCTTGGTGTACCAAGCACGGGGTGCTTGCTTCAGCCCATACAACGC
Organism: Pinus taeda; assembly: GCA_000404065.3. Lineage (NCBI taxonomy): Eukaryota > Viridiplantae > Streptophyta > Pinopsida > Pinales > Pinaceae > Pinus > Pinus taeda. Next base: position 271,524 of record APFE030247297.1, on the reverse strand, counting down.
TCTCTTGAGTTGGCACACATGCAACTCACAATTGAAGGTTTCAAAACCTTTGGGCTGCTCTATGTACACCTCTTCCTCAATCATGCCATTGAGGAAGGTTGTCTTCACATCCATCTGATGGATCTGCCAAGCCATCTATGTTGATAGTGCCAATATAGATTGGATTGAAAAGTACCTTGCAATAGCAGTAAAGGTCTCATCATAGTCAATCCCTTCTACCTGTGAAAATCCATGGGCTACAAATATTGCCTTATGCTTCTCCACACTACCATCTGTAGCTTGCTTTACCTTGTAAAGCCAACGAGATCTCACTACTAATTTGTCCTCTAGTCTCAGGACTACATCCCAAGCACTGTTTCGAACTATGGAGTCATACTCCTATACCATCACATCAACCCAAACTGGCTGCTACACTTCTTCTTGAAAGGAAGATGGTTCCATGACAACACATGAACCCATAAGAGTCATTTATCTAGTGTACCTCTTAGGTGACCTCCTCTGTCTGTGTTGAGAAGTGGGTGCTCCCACATTCTCCCATGCATCATCCAACAATATGTCAGCCTCTCTAATGTGATTTATTCCCTCTCTGCAAGACTCTTGCCTGAGTGGGTATCTCCACTCACAGAACCTCTGCATGTGGCTGCTCCACATCAATCTGAGGCTCCTCAACCTTAGGATCAAAAATCTCCTCATTCGAATGTAGCTCCAGCTCCCTCTTAAGGGAAACTCACATGGCCTTCTCCTCATCAAATCTGATATCCCTGCAAACCACTGTCATCCAATTGGTTGGCATGTACACCCGATAGTTGTGAGGTGTATTAGTGTACCCCACAAATATCCCCAAATATGTTGTCGGGTCAAGCTTCTTCCATGCATTTTTGGTCACATGGCAATATACCGATGACCCAAAAATCTTGAAGTGACCAACATCTGGCCTCTTACCAGAATAAGCCTCCTCTGGTGTCTTCATCTCAAGTATTCGATGTGGGCTATGGTTCTGAACATAAACTGTTGTGTTGCATGCCTCAACCCACAAGTGTAGTGGGAGGCCCTGATCATGCAACATTTCCCTCACTTCCCCTACTATGCTTCTTTTCTTCCTCTCACAACCCCATTCTTTTTAGGGTTATGGGATGTCGTCAACTCTCACTTAATCATTTCCACTGCACAGTATTTCTTAAATTCATTTGAGACATACTCACCAGCATTATCACTCTATAGAGCTTTAACCTTATTTCCAAACTCTTCCTCCACCAATGCTTTGAACTCACAAATTTTTGTGAAAGTTTGATCTTTTTTTCTGCATGAAAAATATCTAGGATTTACAAGAATAACCATCAACAAATATAACATAATACCTGTGTTTGGTCATGGATTCTGTCGAGAATGGTCCACACACATCTGAATGGACTCTCTCTAAAATATAATCTGCTCGGCTGTCTCTGTCTCTAAAGGAATACTTGGTGTATTTTCCCAAAGTACACCCCTTGCATGTATCAACTTGCTCAAGTGTAGCTTTGGGAATACTAGTAGAGATCTGCTGCACTACATTCAAAGCCCCATGATGCAAGTGGGACAATCGCCTATGCCACAACTCGGCAACATCTCCACTCTGCATCTTTTCTCCTTTTGAACTCAAAGCAACACACTCCTCTACCTCGATCTTATAGAGATTCTTCACACAAATCCCTATCTTCTTTACTTGACCTATGGCTATTTGTCGAAGGAAGGCCTTTCCTTTTGAGAAGAACACATCATAGCCTCTATCCTCAAGCATGGCAATGGATACCAAGTTATTCTTCATCCCGGGTACATACATAACATTCTTCAAGGTGAGTCGAACCCCATGCTCCCTCTGAAAAGAAATCGTGCCCAATCCAGTAACACTATACTTCCCATTGTCACCCATATCGATATGCATCTGGAGATCTTTCTACCCTAGTCACTGAATAACTCTTTGTCACCAGTCATGTGGAATGAAGTTTCATAATCTAAGTACCATACAATTCCCAACATTGATGACACCATGCATGTAATGAGGGAAAAGTTGAATTCGAATTGAGAGGCCAAAGCCTCACCTGCTACTCCTCCTGAGGACTTCTCCTTGGACTTCTTGAGTGGAAAATTTGTAGCAAAATGTCCCATCCTATGACAATGAAAGCATTTAACTTTCATCATATCTTTATTCTTAGCTCCATGATAAGAATCCGATTTAGAATGGGAAGTTTTCCCTTTCCCCTTCCTCACCTTAATCGCTAAGGCACAGTTCTCTTCATCATCATTATTTGATGAAGAGCCATCCCTGGTGTTCCTCCTCATCTCCTCCTGCATCAAATCCGACCACAGTCATTCCCAATCTGGTAGTTTCTCCCAACCATTGACAAAGTTCTGATAACTATGTCAACTCTTTGGGAGTCCTAGAAGAGAAAGAATCACCATATCCTCCTCGGAAGCCATGATTCCAACACTTCCAAGTTCATCATGACATTGAGTGAACTTGGTCAAGTATATGGAAATAATCTTGCCTTTCTCCATTTTGATTTTTCGAAGTTTTTCCTTCAGTGCCAATTTCCTTTTGTCATTGTTGTTCTAATACAAATCTGACAATGTTTTCCACATTGCATGCAGAGCTTCCTTTCCATGGATACTTGAGACAACGTGATCTTGAACTCCCTCAAGGATTATCTACCTTGCCTTTACCACACACTTCTTCCATTCAGCCAAGTTTTGCACATCCGATGCTGTTGGCTTGGGGACTTCTTGATCAATGAATTCCTTCAAGCCATTATCTTTTAGCACAACCTTCATGTTGTCCCTCTAGGCTATAAAATTTGAGTTTCCTTCTAAGGAATACTCGAGCCGAAAACCATAGAACGCCATATGCTGATCCTAAAGTATGAAATGCAAATTTGAATTTTACTTGTAACCCAGAACTCAAAAACTTCGAAATATCCTCTAGTATATTGTTCTCAACTTCGATACCATGTCGATTTTCTTATAGATTCACAAGCTCATGCAATGTACTAAAGCAAGAGACAAGAATCTACTTCTACTATTTACAACGGAAGCACACAAAGATCGAGAAAAACAGTAATCGACAAGAGGAAGAGAACCAAATACACATAACACAATAAATATTCGGGGAAAGCCTCAAAACCCTACTATCTGTATTGCATTAATTAGAAATCCAAGATGATAATACAATGCTTGTTCTCACAAGAAAAATCCTAGCACTCAGTAAACTAAAACTCCAACTCACAAGCAAACTCTTGGCCAATACTTAACAAATTCTCCATCTCTCCAAGACCTTATTTATTTGCACAATTCCTATGGCTAATTAGCCCATCTTAAAGGGAAATCAGTGCATCTAAAATTGCACAATCCTTTCTAGGTTCAGTTCCTGATTGCATGCACCATCTGTACAACTTAGAAAATTCTACAACAAATAGTACATTGTCCCTGCACTCTAGTTTCAACTGGGTATTTCTCATAATCAACATGCATGAGTTTCTAATGAGGGAATATTTAGTTAACTGGAGTAGCACTAGTTAATGCATTAGTGCACCAATTGATTGTTAACTCACTATTAGTTCCTCAAATAGTTTGGAACTAATTCAACTGGACTTAACTCATTAAATTGAGTTAACTAATTACAACTCATACTTAACTCATCCTCGACCCCTATAATATAGGGAGAACATATACATGACTTTAGAAATACTTCCAACTCGAAATTCCTAAGTTAATTAAGTTAATTAAACTTAATCAACTATTTAAAAGTTGTTATGAGAAGAGAATTCAATTTTAATTCACAATTTAATTCAAGGACAAATTAAACTGGAATTTCTTGTTGCCATTTTTCAACATTTATAGCCTTGAATTCCAAAGAGACATTACTCCAATTAATTTTGTTCATTTTTTTCCAATCATGGCTTATGTGCTAGTGTTAGCATCCGATTTGGCACATCATCTTGCTCTTGAGGAAACACTCACAAATGTTCCCTTTTAGTTTTTGTCGTATGTTCAAAATTTGGATGTATATGTTAACCTATAAGAGAAAATGATTCAAAATTACCCTAGATCCCTTGAACCCAGCTATGAGAAAAATTTCAAGTGGTTGAACCTTGATGATAAAAAATGTGATGTCGACCTTTCAAGCCCCAACGATAATGTTGGCACGAAATAAGCATGGACCTATGCATGAGCCTTAAGCTTTGCAAGCACAAAATCAATATTATTTGTCCTCAGCTAATTTTATGGTTTTTTAGTGGGAACAAATATTTTTGATATATGGTAGACATGGGAATAATGCAACCTTTTTACCTCTTTGACTACCCTCATGAAGAAAACCGACCAAAGAGGGTGTCACAACATATTCACCAATAGTAATCTTCTTCTCATCAAAGGATGACAAGATAGACAAAATTATTGTAGTAGTTTCTCTTCCTTCCATGCTACCATTTTTCAGAACTTCAACAATGGGACCAATTCCCCCATCCATGACTATTGTACCCTTGTTTCTTTCAAATATGGAAAGGTTAATAAGAGTTGTCATAACATGTTCTTGTGTTGTAGCATCTGATGTGGACAAAATAATAACTAACAAAGGAATGCCCCACCATTTGCAATAAAAATCATGTTATTTGCATTTGTCTTGGCTAGAAGATACTTTAGCAGTTGCTGCCTTTTGGTCCGTGGGAGATCCATTTAAAAACTTTTTCTGCAACACATTCACAATCATTTGATCTCTCAAGATTTCAAATGTAGATACAAATGCATTTCTTAGTCTCTTTTGTAGATCCACACCATTAGATCCAAACCACTCTTCAATCAGGATTCACACTAAATAGTTAGGTATCAATTTTGTGTGTAGCAACATCTGTTGTGTTTTTGGGAAAGTTCTATGTCCCAACTCTATCTAATTTTGTATGCAATCCCAATCATATTCCTACATGAAGCCAATGGTAACCAACCATAAATCCAGACAATGGAAGAAGAAATATAAATACCACATAGAAAGTAAAAATATGTATTTTCTTTGGGTTTTCATAGACTCAGAGAACAAATCTATCATTAAGTGTTAGGGGTAGTAAGGTAAAATATTTTAGACCTCTTTTGTAGCCAAAATAACAGGGTCTCACAATAGCTTCAAACATATTGGACAACATAAATCATCAAAAGTAATAGGACATCCAGGCTTCATATTGTAGGTATGCATGTAAGAAATTCAATTTTTTTTAACATCAATAACCATAAGGTATAAAAATATCAAGATAATGATGGACATTTCCATGAGTCAAATTTTAACATGATTAACCAATGAAAACATAGAAAAAATTTATAGCAGTTTGGAACCAAAACATATGAAGCTCTTGTCAAAGAGAGATTTTATAATAATTATTAAATTTGATGGTTTTTCATCGATTCTCCAACCTACTTTGATAATCCAAGTTCTTTGTAAGGAATTATTATGTGCCCAAAGTTGTGGTGATTCATCTGTTCTTCAAAGCAGTCTCACAGTCCAAGATTTTTTTAGGAAGTGTTATGTGCCCAAGTTGTGTCTAAGATAAGAAGAGAAGTCAATAAAAGTTTTTAAGAAGGGGATATGCATCAGCCAATAGGGGATATTCAAGGGTTAGGTGTATGTGTTTTTTGTAGGAGACAAGTGACATCCATAAACAAAAGATATATACTCAAAGCTATAGGAATTCAATGGGAAAAAGAAGGAAGCCAAGTATGTGGCTGAAACCAATTTTATTTTCCAAAATGTGGATTATGATCATAAACAATGTCTTAGCTAAAACAATGAAAACTAGTAGTAACTTTCAGCATTCCTCAAGAGAAACACATTCATGTCATTGGAATTTACCATGTGCTTAATGACTGCAATGTTATTATTAATCTTGTTGGTAAGATTGTTGGTCAACAAATTTTTACGAGGGACAAGAACAATCCATTATTTCAAGTAAGGGTTGTATTCTTTTGTTCTGTCCTTCTTATGATTTTGTTATATTTCCTTTATTTTGTTGCACCATATCTATCAAATTCAACTTTATTGCAATGTTCATCATCTAACTGACATGTCTCAGCCTCTTTTTTATGTTGAATAGCCTGTAAGCTTTCTTCTTATAATTGTCTTCCTCTTTCATCTTCTTGTTTTCTTTTATTGCATAATTCTTTATATAATTTCTTCAACTAAATTACTTGCTTTAGATTTGTTCCTTCATTCTTCATGATTCTTTCCTTCTTCTATTTTTGGTTCACCATCTTCATTGAAGTCATCTTTACTACAATGTTCATTATCTAAACTGACATGTCTTAGCCTCTTTTATGTGCCCAATCGCTTGTCTTCTTTCTTCTTCCATCCTGTTTGCTTTACTTTGTCATTTTTTTTCTTTATTTCTTCTTGCTCCTTTATCGCTATTTTGTAACATCAAAAGGCAATGTGACAAAAGATCATGTTTTCCTCTGGTTGAACGGTGATCCGAGATGCTCATGTTTTGATGGATTCGTATATGAACATGGTTAGGATTCTAGATAACTGCTTTCTAGATTCATGAATTTGGTTATAACTGTAAACTTGTAAACTTATGAGTTCAATATGCTATGTTTGCATCATAGTGAACTTCATGACAAATTTTCCAAATAGAAATCTTAATTTCTCAGTTTGAAGCATACCATTATTTAAGTTGCCTAAAATTGACTACGTGAATCATGTCCTTATAAATTTGGCAGCATGTGATCAGCGAAACATGCAACCTTTATGTTTAATTCTTCGAGATAAACTACCTTATTTCATTGCAACAACCAATTGATTCAGAAAATATATGAACTCTTAAACACAAGAATGTTTCTTATGTTCAAATTGAGAATGTCCCACTTAAACAGTAACATTGTGCACATGAAGGTCCCTTCAATTTTGAAGCAACTCTAAGGTTTGTGCATGACATGCTTGGAGCATGATATACTTGAGCATGCAATGGACTTAATGTTGTGGTTCAAAAAGTCTTTAGTTTTCTTGGCACTTTCAAGTTGCAATCCGATATAGGAAATTTAGTTGTAGATAGAATGCCCTTCATAATTGGTGTGTTGTCCAAGGGAAAATCTATAATTCTCATTTATGGAAGCTTGCATCTTATTTTTTATTCGTATGAATACCAATTGTTGCTTTATTGTATTGCAGGTTGTAAATGTGATAATAGAATATAATCCAAAGATTGAGTTCAGACCAAACATAGAAGGTGATCCACACAAGCAGAAACCTGAGATTCCCTTCCCTTGTTATGCAAGGATATTGCATTCTCTACGAGAATCGTTTTTTCATCTTTTCTTAGACATTTCCATTTTTATGTATAGTTATTTTTCGGAAAGTTATTTCTTTTGCTTAAATATAAATCAACTATTGAAGGTGGATGCTTTTCCCATTATGTTTTTTCTTTTATGAGACAGAACAGTTGAAAATGGATGAAATATAGGAAAACATGTACAGAAAATGTGGATGACTCTTTTGTTTTTAATGATATTATATGTTATGAGAAATTAGAAAGGTTATGTATTTGAGGGAGTTTTTGATGTTACTTTACACCTTATGAATATTCAAAATGAAAAAAATGTGTGTCGTGTTTTTTAATGGAACGATGAATTATTTTTAAATAGACAGTGTTGATATTTCAATTGTGAAAGAATGTTTCCTCTCTGAAGGAGGTCACATATTCAAGTTGTTTATTTGGAGTAGGGTATAGTTTCAAATCAAGAGTGGGCAAGGTGGATGAAAGATACCTTGCAAAACTCCTTTCACAGCAGGATCGACCTTTCCAAAATACCAAAAAATACAAAGTTGTCAATGGGGAGCAGGGCAAATTTTACATTGAATCACCCATAATGGTTACAAGATACTATGGAAAATTCCACATAACAATCTATAATTGAATTCAAGGAAGTATTTTTTGCCTCTGCATGATATGTTCTTTAGTATAGGTATTTCATGACCCGTTGAAAATGTAGACATCTGACAGTCCATGTTGGACAACAATGTTTCAAGTTAAGTGAATGACATCACCTGTAAGATGCCTTTTGTTGCATTAGGGGAGTTTTGAGGTCTAAAATGGGCCTCCTAAGGAAATTATAAAATAATAGGGGAAATAATAAAATAATATTAGATTACATCATCAAATTTTAGAGGGGAAAAATAAAAAACTATTTTTTCAACTCGTATTTTCAACCCATCTCCCAATAGGTTTAGTCAAATTTCGAGTGGCAACACTCGTTGGATGAAGGACTTGATTCCTCATCCAAGGAGTACCCACGTTACATGCTTTCGATGGACCCTGCTACACAAAAGAAGAGAAATACATGAAAAACATGATTGCAATCATGTTTTTTCATGTAGTAAGGTCCATCGAAATTGTGCAACATGGGTACTCCTTGGATGAGTAATTAAAATTTGTATCCAACGAGTAATCCCACTCAAAATTTAAGTAAAAACTTAGGGATATAAGTTAAAAATACGATTTGAAAAAGTAGTTTTATTATTTTATTATTTTTTAATATTTTTATTTTTTTACTCCAAAAATGGTGAATCATCCCCCATGGTTGACATCATCATCTTGAATCCTATTGGTTCTTACGAAGTTTATTTTGGTTGTACATTTTTCTTAGGAGGCTCATTTTAGACCTCAAAAGTCCCCTAATGTTTTGTACGAGATGCATGTCAAATGACACATGGGAATTGTTTGCAGCGTTGGTAGCAGATTAGCAAATTTGTCACATGTCATATTGTTTGTAGGGTCATATTTTGTTTCAAGTAGAAGATGGTGATTAGTCAAATGCCTTCATATTTTTCTTTTTCTAACTCGTGAAGATTGCTTAATTGTTTTGGGGTTGAACATGAAATGTTGCTTCAACCATGGCTCATCTAGGTTTGTCTTTTAGTAGGTCAGAAAACATCAGATAGCATGTCTTTCTGTTGATAAGGGTAGATATTTCTTCAGTTTAGAAATTCCCACTTCTAGGATCCATTTTAAATAAATCATCTCAATCTCAATGTCATCATAAAAATAATAATTATAATCTCTCTATAAGAATTCCCAAATCCATTGACCACCTCCATCAACTAGAAAAATTAAATCTTGCTCTAAATCAATTGTCAAGTAGTATACCTGTAACTCTAGGGAAATATGTGAAGTTGCTACAAATAGACCTATCATGTAACAGGCTCATAGGGCACATAACTCATGAAATTGGGGGTCTCCATTCATGTAGGCCCTATTAAACCTGTTGTTAGAGGTAGTAATTTATGTTGCATAGGAAATAGTTCCAAGCTAAGCAACATCTAGATCACATAACATATCACATCTCTCTTCACTTATGCTCTTCTTCCATATGTTACGGACTTACATCATTTCCTTTGCAACATCTAGTGCAATTGCTAATAAATATGTATATCTTCAAATAATTAAGCCAATACCAAGTTAAAGGTATAGATGTATATATTGAGTCTATTTTTTATGAATAATTATTTATGGGACATAACTAGTACGTAAACAAACGATTATTAATGCCTTGTAGCTAACACATTTTAATTTATTTATTTTTAGTTATGCATGCATTTTTTTGAATAATTGATTATTACACTAGTCTTAATATTAGTCTATTTCTTATTGGGTCTTTAAACAAAGAGTAAATTTTAATGTTCAATGCGATCTAAAAACATGATATTTTCATAGTCAAGAAGTTAAGGAAATAAGTGCTTAATGAGTACAAGCTATTCCTCCTTAAGAATCATTGTTATTGAATTACTAAAAACATATATTTTTAATGGGAAGGAAGAGACTAAAATAAAACCATAAAGAACAATGGCATCACATAGTGACTATGCGAAATAGAATATAATATAATCATTAAGGTAACCGATTGATTTCCATATGATAAATAACGTTATAGTTTGTATTTATATTGATTTATTTTTGTAATATCTAACAATTAATATTGTTACATTCATATTTCATAAAATTTGTCCACTCATTAACGGGATTCTATGAGGAATAAAAATCCATGGCCTATTATCAACACCTAGTAATATTATCAACACCTAGTAATAGCTCATTTGTTTCATAAACACGTCTAAGAAAAATGCTCCATAATGTTTATGGAGAATCTAAGATGGGAGGATTCTAACATAGATAAAATCACTAAAATCACTAAAAGCCTATAGTGGAATTTTGGAAGACAATGAGTAATGTGAAACTTAATTCATTCTTCTAGTGATGGACAACCAACCATTAACAATGTAAACTTTGAAACGGGAACTTTGGCCGAAAAACCACGAAAAAACATCAAAAATAGTGCTAAAAACGAAAAGTGTGTATACTAGAACGATGGTTTTTTTAGGGTCAATTTTAAACATGTTTTAAAAATGGCAGTGAAAACGAAATTTTCGTGCAAAAAACACCCTGAAAATGAAAAGTGTTGATACTGGAACGATGGTTTTTTTTAGGGTCAATTTTCAACATTTAAAAAAAATGTTAGTAAAACTGAATTTTTATGTGAAAAAAACAATTGTTTATGAGGAAAAAAACACATTAATGTTTTTGGTAGAATAACAATTTTCTTTCCTAAGTATAAATTCAACATGTTTTAGTAATAACCATAAAGATAAAATAATGCGATCTGAAATACAGTAAAATTCTATTACGCTAGAATCACCCCACCACCCCCACGGGCTGTTGGGCCGCCGTGGGTGGGGCAGAGGGCTGTCCGAAATCGCCCCACCACCCCAGTGGGCCGTTGGGTTGCCAAGGTGGGGCAGAGGGTTGCAGACAGCCTCCACCCCACACCGATGACCCAACAACCCGCGGGGGTGGGGCGGAGTGGTGCAGACATCCTCTGCCCCACCTGGGCGGCCTAACAGCCTGCAGCGGTGGTGGGGCTTTTCCGAGAATCACCCCGCCACCCCCACAGGTCCTTGGGCTACCCCCCCGGCGGCCCAACGGCCTGCGGGGGTGTAGAGGCAATTTCGAGAATTACCTTGCCACCCCGGCTGGCCGTTGGGCCGCCAAGGTGGGGTAGAGGGCTACAGATAGCGTCTGCCCCACCCTGGTGTCCCAACGGCCCGCGGGGGTGGCAGGGCGATTCCGGGAATCACCCTGCCCTCCGCCTCACCCCGGCGGCCCAATGACTCGTAGGGGTGGAAGGGTGATTTTGGGAATCACCTCGCCACCCCCACGGGCCATTGGGCCACCGGGGTGGCGCAGAGGGTTGCAGAAAGCCTTCGCCCCACCCCAGCGGCCTAATGGCCCGCGAGGGTGGTGGGGTGATCGGACAACCTCCGCCCCACCACGGCGGCCTAACAACTTCAGGAATCATCTCACCGTCCGCCCCACACCGGCAACCCAATAACCCGTGGGGGTGGGGCAGAGGTTGTCTGCAGCCCTCCGGCCCAACGACCTGCGGGGGTGGCAGGGTGATTCTTGGAATCACCCCACAACCCCCGTGGGCTGTTGGGTCACCAGGGTGGGGCGGAGGGCGGGATGATTCCCGGAATCACCCCGCCACCTATGCGGGTTGTTCCACATCCAGCGGCCCAATGGCTAGTGGGACTTTTGGGGTGATTCCTAGAATCACCTCGTCACCCCCACTAGCCATTGGGCTGCTGGGGTGGGGCGGAGGTTGTCCGTAGCTTCCTTATCACCCCGACAGCCCAACGACCCATGGGGGTGTCAGGGTGATTTAGGGAATCACCTCGCCACCCTCGTGGGCCTTTGGGCCACCAGGGTGGGGTGGAGGCTGCCCACCCCGGTAGCCCAACGACCTACGGGGGTGGTGGGGTGATTCTGGGAATCACCCCGCCATCCTAGGGCTGCAAACAACCTCCGCCCCACCTCGGTACCCCATGGGGGTGGTAGGGTGATTCTGGGAATCGCCCTGCCACCCCCGTGGGCCGTTGGGCCACCGAGGTGGGGTGGAGGCTTGTGCTGGTGGGATGATTTCGGGAATCACCTTGCCCTTCAGCCCACCCCGGCGACCCAACAACTCGCGGGGGTGGCGGGCTGATTCCAGGAATCAACCTGCCCTCCGCCCCACCCCGGTGGCCCAATGGACTGCGAGGGTGGCAGGATGATTCCGAGAATCACCCTGCCCTCCACCCCACCCTCGCGGCCCAACAACCTACGGGGGTGGCGGGATGATTTTGGGAATCACCCCGCCCTCCGCGCTAACCCAGTGGCCCAACAGCTCGCAAGGGTGGCGGGGTGATTCCAAGAATCACCCCGCCCTCCGCCCCAACCCAATGGCCCAACAGCTCGCAGGGGTGGCGGGGTGATTCCAGGAATCACCCCACTCTCCACCCCACCTCGGCGGCCCAACTGCCTACGGGGGTGGCAAACTGATTTAATGAATCACCCCACCCCAATGGCCCAATGGCTCGTGGGGGTGGCAGCGTGATTCCGAGAATCACCCCGCATTCCACCCCACCCTGGCGGCCCAACAACCCGCGGGGGTGGCGGGGTGATTCTGGGAATCACCTTGCCCTTCGCCCCACCCCGGTAGCCCAACAACCCCAGCGGGTGGTGGGATGATTCTGTGAATCACTCCACCCTCCGACCCACCCCGATGGCCCAACAGCCCGTGGGGGTGGCAGGGTAATTCCGGGAATCACCCTGCCCTCCGTGCCACCCTAGCAGCCTAACGGCATGTAGGGGTGGCGGGGTGATTATGGGAATCACCCTGCCCTCCAACCCACCATGGTGGACCAACAGCTCGCAGGGGTGGCGGGGTGATTCCGGCAATCACCCCGTCCTCCGCCCCACCCCAGCGACCCAAGGGCCCATGTGGGTGGCGGGATGATTCCGAGGGAATCACCCGGCCCTCCGCTGCACTCCGATAGCCCAACGACCCTCGAGGTTGACTTGGTGATTTCGGGAATCACCCTGCCCTCCACCCCAACCCAGCATCCCAATGGCCCACAGGGGTGGTGTGGTGATTCCGGGAATCACCCCACCCTCCACCCCACCCTGACGGCCCAACGACTCGTGGGGGTGGCGGAGTGATTCTGGGAATCACCCCACCCCGACAAGCCAACAGCCCATGGGGGTGGCGAGGTGATTCCAGGAATCACCCCGCCCTCCGCCCCACCCCAGCGGCCCAATGGCTCGCAGGGGTGGCGGGGTGATTTTGGGAATCACCCTACCCTCCACCCCACCCCGGTAGCCCAACAACCTACGGGGGTGGCAGGGTGATTTCGGGAATCACTCCGCCCTCCACCCCACCCGGGTGGCCCAACGGTTCACGCGGGTGGAAGGGTGATTCTCGCAATCACCCTGCCCTCCTCCCCACCCCGGCGACCCAATGACCCACGGGGGTGGGGGGGAGATTCTGGGAATCACCCCACCCTCCTCCCCACCCCAGCGGCCCAATGGCCTACGTGGGTGGCAGGGTGATTCCGGGAATCACCCCGCCCTCCGCCCCAACCCGACAACCCAATGGCCCGCGGGGGTGGCAGGGTGATTCCGGGAATCACCCACCCTCCGCCCTACATCGACAACCCAACAGCTTGTGGGGGTGGCGAGGTACCCTGACAGCCCAACGACCCGTGGGGGTGGTGGGGTGATTCCGGGAATCACCCCGCCTTCCGCCCCACCTCGGTGGCCCAACAGCTCGTCGGGGTGGCGGGGTGGTTCCGGGAATCACCCAACCCTCCACCCCAACCCGACGGCCCAACGACCTGTGGGGGTGGCGGGGTG
>APFE030247297.1:185061-254504 GCA_000404065.3 Pinus taeda | reverse complement strand
ACAAGTGGTTTATGAGAACAAAGCCCTTTATACCATAAAAATTGATCTGGTTCTAAATATGAAGATGCAATATGTACCTTTTGTAACAATTTCACCTCATGTAGATCAAAATATTGCTCCATCTGTAGTATCCAATTTAACGGACCCTATCCATCAAACTTCCTCATATCGCCTTTTCTTGATTTTAGGAGCTCAATATTGAAACGACTGTAACTCTGTATTTTCATATCTCCAAGCTTTGAAATTTCATCCTGCAGTAGCCCTGTGAGTCCTCTTTATAACCTCACAAGTCTCATTAAGATTGGATTCTACAAGGAAGATTTACGTCAAATCTCCCACGATGACCTGATTATAGACTAGTTCAGTAGAGAGAACTTCTACGACATGCCGCATGTCACTATTTCAACCTTAGGACCTGAAACTGATACACAGAAGACTACAGTCTGCCCTCTTTCTGTAACTTCTTACAAAATTTTAATTTGATTCTCACAGAGAAAGTTATGACGATTTTTCCAAAGTCACCTGTTTGGAATGTAATTCAAGAGTCTGTAAAAAACCTAATTTCCTCAGATGATATCTCTGACAATATAGCGACATAGGATCTGAAATTCAGTCGAGGGGTTCAAAACGATTTCTTCTCAAATGGGTTTTTTTTTATATTTTGAAACTTCGTAGCAAAAACGTTATAGCAAAAATGCCACGATGACCTGTTTGAAATTGAATTTTGGAGCTTGCAAAAACCCTAACTTCCTCAGATCATATCTCCGAAAATATATAGAGACAAGATCTGAAATTCGGATCCAAGGTTAAGAACGATTTCTTCTCAAATGGGTTTTTGTTTTAGATTTAGAAACATCGTATCGAAAAGTTTATAGCAAAAATTCCACGATGACCTATTTGGAGCAGCGAAACCCTAGAGTCCAAAGCTCTAATATCAAATGTTATGAAACCAGCTCACAAAAAGATAGAAAAGATAGATAAACGCCTTAGAAATAAGCCTCTTCAAGGGGGAAACCTCCTTTACATTTACACAAATGAACAATTCTTGGATGATACAAATGACAAGACCTCCTTTCTATACATAGGAGTCTAGGGGGCCATAATATAATCAGGTCCGACATAACAATAATAATGTAAGGGCACAATATTAACAATAGTGGGATTCTATGTGGCACAATAATAACAATATGGGGACTACATGGGCACAACAATATAATAAGGGGGTTGTACTAATAACAATAAGGGGTTACACTAGTAGTATAGGGACCTAACATACACCACTACCAATAATTAAGAGGCAATGGGAAGAAATAAGTATGGAATTTATTTTGTGATTTCTTAAAATATAGAAGTCAAATTTATGTGGTGGTTGTGGTAGATAGGTCTTCCTATTCTTTTAAGAAATTATGATATTGAACTAGTCGTTCTATTCTTTCAATAAATTATGATGTTACATGGACTACCAAGGAGTATCACTTTTGACATGGATACCATAGTCCTTGGACCTTTTTGGAGGGTGCTTTGGAATAAAATTGGCTCTGATTTGTTGTACAGTTTTACCATCCAAAAATGAGAGACTAAGGTGGTTAAATAGAAACTTGGGAAATTGTTGAGGAGTTTGAGAGGAGAAAAATCAGGACAATGGGATTTGGTTTTGGGTCAGGTTGAATTCACATACAACTATTCAATTAATAGATCTATTGGAAAGAGTTCAATTCATATTTTTATGGTAGTTCACTCAAGGGAGTTGTAGATTTGGTTAATTTTTAAAACATGAAAGATAAAAGTTTTAAAACATGAAAGATAAAAGGAGCATTGAAGCAAGTGAGTTTGCAAAGGACATGTAGGAAATGCATGTGAAAGTCAAACTAAAGCTACAACAAAGGAATTCTAGATATAAGAATTGGGTAGATCTACAAAGAAGGTAAAGGGATTATAAAGGAGACTTGGTGATGGCACATTTAAACAAAGAGAGATTTCCTAAAGGTACATCTAGTAAACTCAAGTACAATAAAATCAAACCACGTTGAGTCATTAAGATGATTTCTGATAACAATATAATTGGAGATACTGAATAATTTTGACATTTCCATAATATTAAATGTTACTAACTTATAAAAGTTTCACAAAGGAAAGGGATGATGAAGAGGATATCCTAGATGACTGAAAGAAACAATTGCTCATCAATTTTGTTGAAGAATTAGAGAAATACTTAGAATAGGGTCATCAATTTAAAAGTTTATACTTATTTACAATCACTACAACATCTCCCCCATATTGGGTTGTATAGCTTCTCTCCACACAATCAATTCAATAACTATTTAATTTTTATCAAAATTTAAATATTGAATAACAACAATAATAGGCTTAGGGAAGCTATATGGGAATGTTCCTTTAAGATTATAAACCTCTAATGAAATCATCCTATTTAATATCTATCCATCGAAGTAATATTTTAACATTATTTTAAGGATGTGGAAAACATATATTCTTCACAGGTAAATGTAATCAAATAATACATTATAATAGTAAGTTGTATAATAGTTTAGTTTTTAATGGGAAAGTTAGAAAATACATCATGAATACGTAAACTTATATGAATAAGTATACAAGTAACAAGACTTCTCTATTAAAAGATAAATAAATTAAGAAAACATTATTTAATCAAACAATTTGCAAAGAAAATTGAACTCTCTATCTCAAAAGTGAAAGGAGGTTTAAGCCTTCTGAAAAGAAATTGTATGAATAGTTATCAATTGTAAATTAAACATTAACACAATCATAATAGAGTATATTGTACCATCTCATATATATCAGTTATTAACGTTGTGCAAATGGTAAAAGATAAAATGAATATAAATCATATACTATGTTAACAATAAGCATATATAATATTTATATTTATTTTATATTTATATTTTATATTATATATTATATTTATATTTATATTTATATTTATATGATATACATTAACATATATAATATTGTTAAAAAATATTCATAAATCATGATTTTTGATGTAAAAATAATAATTAAATTAACTTTTATGAATAGTATATCATATGTAATTAAATATTACACACATCATATAGAGTATATCGTATCTCTCATATATATCAGTTATTAATATTGTGCAAATGTTAAAAGATAAAATGAATATAAATCAGTATACTAGTTTATATAAGCATATATAATAATTTATATTTATATTTATATTAGATAGAGTAACATATAATATTGTTAAAAAATATTCATAAAATAATGACTTTCAATGTCAAAAAAAAAACAACTAAATTAACTTTTTGCATTATTCGTAGATCTTATGTTTTTTTTTTCAAATTATCACCCTTCAATTTTGGTTCTCTTTTTTTTAACCTTTTCCTTTCCTATTTTTGTTATATAATAAGACTTCAATTCTTCTATTTGCCTAATATTTTATATTACCAAATAAGTAAATATTTATAGTCAAAGAAAATATTCACACCATCTCATATATATTAGTTATTCATATTGTGCAATTGGTAAAATAAATATATATCATACGCTATGTATTTTCTTTTTCAAATTAAATTTCCATTGCAGTCACAAAATTACAAAATTCTTGAAATGTTATTTGTCTCTAGCCTACCACTGGGGAAACTAGACCAGAAATAGAGTAATTGTTTGTCAAATAGCACCCAAAAATGAGTTGAGAGTAGAAACATCAAACTAAGAAGGATAATCATCATTCTGATAGTGGGAAAACCAGCTGAGAACATGAAAGCTAGTTTAGAGTATGAAAATAAAGTAGCTAAAAGAAGATAGGGTTCCCAGATGTGGGGAAAACTAGCCAAGAAAGAAATAACTAGAGTTCTAAACATTATAAAGATAATAACAAATAAAAAAATCATTTAAGTCATGATGATAATCAAGTTTCTAGGTCGATGGGATGTTTTGCATCCTTATAATGGGGCATTGTTGTTGGGCGATACCGTTTTGAGGTGATCAAATCATCCCTCGACATCAAAACAACTTCAATTCATCTAGCCTATACAATATAATGATTCTTAGCATATAATATGTCGATCAACATTTTTCAAGGAGTAGCTTGACATGTCGATATAAGTCCATAGTATGCAAATAATGATTATATCTACTACTGGTATTCCTCACATCAAGGATTCAAGTTGTGACACAATTAAACACCTCATAATCCAAAATACCCTCTCATATTAAACCTTGTCCTCAATTGCATGTATTTCCGATTGAATTTCAATTGGGTTTGGGCCTAATAATGATATGTGGAAGCCTCAACAAGAACCGAGCCCATGAATCCCCCACAATATTGCATCCTTTGCCACCTAAACAACTTTTGGTTCTCTGGTGGGTCATGGTGTCTAAAGGAAGAAAGAAGAGGGTTGGACATAGATTCTAATATCTATAGCATGAATGAAGTATCAGCTAAAGAAGAGGTTGATGGTCTCTAGGGGAACAAAGGTCAAGTTAGAGATCGATGTATTGTGTTAGTTTCCAAATTTCAACTTAGATGAGGGTCAGAGGAAATCCAAAGAAAGGAAACCAAACAAGAACCAAATTAGGGAGGAATTGCATCCTAAATTCACGGTGAGCACTTGAAACAACCAGAAGATGGTTGCCATAATGAAAAATTAAAGCATAACAATTAGCCGAGGAGATTGATATTGCCTCAAAAGTTATGGAGGTTCATTCCACATGAATGTATGAATGCATGGTGGCATGTATGTTGGTGAGAATCTCATCCAGGACTTGATTAAATGTTGCAACAAGCTAAGCAGCACATTAGAGGGGGTTGTTTCCCAAATCCGAGGCCTTTTGTTTGACGTCTACGTTGATCTCATTGTAGAATATATCATAATTATATATATATATATATATATATATATATATACTATATATAATATATATATATATATATAGAGAGAGAGAGAGAGAGAGAGAGAGAGAGAGAAGAGAGAGAGAGAGAGATAATATTTTCAAAAATATTCAGAAGTTAGAAGTTTCAGATTAAAAAAATTGAAATAACTTTTTTTATTTTAATTTTTTTTCTTTTTAGATTAAGGTTTATTACTTTTTAATTTTGATTTTCTATTTTTTTTTACATTGTTTTATCCTATTTTCAATTTCCAATTTTGCAATAAGATTTCAATTCTTTTTATCAAAATATTACAAAAAATAAAATTTTAATATATCACAAAAAAAAAGTATTTACTAATGTTACACATGAATAAATAGGTAAATATGTATAGTCATAATTGTGTCTTTTAGAAACAACTAATAAAATTTATAAAATATACTTTATTTATATATATAAATAAATATATATTTATATTTTAATTTATAATTAATATACAAAAAAATATTATTTTTTTAATAATAAAAAAAAAAGTTATTTAAATTAAAATAAAAATAAATAAATAAAAAATAAATAAAATAATAAAATAAAAAATAAAATAAAAAAAAAAACCAAAATTCCCGCAAGGCGTAGAATAGACAGTGATGGGGTGTACTATTAAGTCACTATGTGTTGTGAAGGTCACTAGTTTGAAACTCCAAGGGAAAAAATTCAATCATGTTAATTGTTGGTATAGTCCATGTTGGGTGCGATCCCAGGGGAATTTTGACAGCTTAGATGCCCTTGGGTCATGGTTCCTCGAGCCACAGGTCAAGCCTATTGTAATCTCTGATGAACTCAGACCACTTGATAAAAAAATGAAAATTAAAGGAAATATATATATACCCCAGATCGGGGTGTAAAGGCACCTGGCTGCAGTGCTTGGGAAGGGTGCCCACCACCCTTGTCACCTTCCACTGCAATTAAGAGGGGCCAACCCCTCCCATGCACGAAATGTGTGAGTCCTTATTATCTTTGGCATTATGGTGAAATTCTCTCATACCCCTCGACTTACTATTCTCATGTAGAAAGGTTGGATTTTATCCTTGGTTGTGCTACGTTCCCACTGTTGGTGGGATTTTATATCCATCTATGTTGTATGTTTTGATCTAGATGCAGAGCATGTTGATTGGTTCAATGGATTGAGACCTATATTATTTTATTGTGTCAGAAGGGACTACTACAATTGTGACTCATAGAGGCCTCCTTTTTTGTCTGCTTCTTGTGGCTACAATTAGTGGGTATCATATTGGGGGTGGAGGATACGATGTTGCTCATGAGCCAGAAGGAGACACAACTCAATGAGGCGAGACTCTAAGAGGTTGGATTCATTGCATAGTGGAGGTTGTTGGCACCATTATTCAGTTTCAAAGGATGAGTTTTTGGATGGTCCTGGGACACTTGGACTACATTTTCTAGTTAATTACTCATTCTTTTTCAATGTATTATATCTTGTGGCTTGTACCTGGTGTTTTCTTCATGCCGATGGTCTTCATGATTTTATATCAATGTATTATGGTGTATGGAGTCGTAATGTATTTGGGGATTTGGTGAATTTGGTGTCATTCTCTCCCACTGGTCTAGTCATCTTACTATTGAGATTTTTATTCCTCAATATCTCTAGTGCTTTGTTTGTTGGGTTGGCTCTATCTTGCTCTCCTTGATCCTAGAACTCCCAAACATTTAATGGCCAGGATAGTTGGAGTTTTTTGGTTCTCATTATATTTTGGTTGCTTTTTGTTTCAAGGGGGGAGTTATTATTGGTTATCTCTTTTGTTGCTGGCTTGAAACTAAGGGGGCACATACACATCATATTTGTTCTACAATCTATGTATGGTCCTACTCTGCCCCATGCATATACATACACATTGTTTGTTTTGTTACCATACAACCCACTTTTTCCTCTTCTCTTCCCAACATTCTTTCCCAGTTTCATGAGATCTCCTTCTTTAGCTTCCAACTTCTTTAGACCTTTCCTTTTTCTAGCTTCTTCCTTTCCTTTTTTTTTTTGGTCCTTTATTTTCAACAATAATTGGGACATTTTACAATCACAATGATTCAAATTCCTCAACCATTTCACAATTTAGTCATGATTCCTTCACATATTGAATAGTAACAATGGTTTGACTCCCCAACTAATCATTATTTCCCTGTCTAATTCCCCAACTAATCATTATTTCCTTGCACAAGTGGCACATTAATTTACCACAAAGTCCCTTGAGACACATGGAATCAATAGAAGCCATGATCTATAGTGTTGTAACGAACTTTAGCAATGTAATCATAGTGTAGTTTTGCAACAATGATGAAGTTGTAGCACTACAAAATGAACAATGCCATAGCACTGTAACAATATAGAAATGTCACAACAACGATGAAGTCGTGGCACTGTAACAACAATGATATCATAACACTATAACAACAGGGCAATGTTCCAACAATGGTGGAGTCATAAAACTATAATAGCAACAATGTCACAATTTCTAACAATACGATAGTGTTGCAACAATTTAATTTTATCTTCTAAACTACTAACTAAAATTAATCAATGTAGATTGATTTTGGCCAAAGATATTCCGACATCAACTATATTGTTATTTGTTTATTGCAAATTTTATCTTAACTAAGATTGTGATTATACAATGTAATATATAACGGATTTTTGTAGAAATTGTAACTTTAAAATGTGGCATAGAGTGATAGTAGTCATCATTTTAGTTTCCACAAATAATCTTAATGTCAATTTTAATTGTTAACTCATATTTTTAATAAATTTAAATTAACGAACAAATTATTTTGATTGAAACATTTCTAAATTTTCTTTTATCTTCTCTGACCATTAGAAAGGTTGCATTTTTTCATTTGAGTTAAACACCACATCTATAACCATTGATTCAAAAGTCAAACCATATATAAATGAGTGAGATGAAATTCCTCACTCATACTTGTTTTCTTAGTGGAATACTAATCTACTATTAATATTTGTGAATACTAAAGTACTATTAAGATTTTCTTTTGAAATACTAATTTACTAATTAAGGTTTGTGAATATTAGTGTATTTATTATAATTTGTAATTAATTTAATAGAAAGTAAAAAATCATGTTCATCAAACCAACTAAAAAACTCTGATCTTATAATAAGTGTGCCAAAACCAAGGGTGGAGGAGAGATGCAGTTATTGGAGGTTGGTGGATTTGGATTTGTGCACGTAGATGCTCTCTACTAAGGATCTACTGTTATTGAAATACTTTTGCTACAAAGTAGGGGAGATAAACTTTCATTTTTTTTTCTTAGTGGGGCATAATTGGATGCTTTATTCTTACATGCCATGATGAGGGGGCTGATTTCAGTGTTTTTGTACATATTTGATTTGGTGAGGGCCATATTTTCCCCTCTCAGTTCAATCATGCTCTTTACTGGAAGAATGGGGCAACTTTTTACTAGATTTCCAAGGTCTTATGCGGTTTGATTCGTGTTTTCATTGTATTTGCGAGGGTTTCCTTATTTTTGTTGCATATATAGAGTTGGGCGATGGATCCTTTAGTGCATTAGCTGAGACGATAATTGCTAGGGAGTTTTTAATTGTTCATATTCATGTTTTAGCTCCCCCCCACGATACTTTTCCTCATCAACTTGCACCATTCCCCTTATATTGGAGTAGATATGAAATAAAGAACCCCTCTTTCTTATCTAATGGGGTTGGTGGGTAGTTTAGAAGACCTAAACCTTGTGGAATATTTTTAGGTTTTTGTTAAGACACTCAAAGCGAACTTGATCCAAATCTAGGTCATTGCATTTGATAAAGTGGCATTTCTAAATAAAATCTTGGAGAACCACTTGGAAATTTATGTAATCATGAAATTCCTAATTGTTAATGGAACTAGATGCAAGATCTATTACATTTTCATAATATTTCTAGGAACTCCACTATTTTCATGCTGCTAAGGTTACATGGTGGTGCAATGGGACCCAAAATTCCAGCTTCTTCAACTTTATATAATGATGCAACACAAGGTAAGGGGCCCATTTAAATGGATCAACCTTAATCCCTTCTAGGACCATATATTGTGAAAAATTGGATCAAACGCCCATTATGAATGTCAATAATAAAGAGGTTAATCATCTCTTAATTTCTCTCCATTTAAAGGTTGTCATTTGCATATTTAATGGATTATGGCCAAGA
The DNA here is from genome assembly GCA_000404065.3 of Pinus taeda. Classification (NCBI taxonomy): domain Eukaryota; kingdom Viridiplantae; phylum Streptophyta; class Pinopsida; order Pinales; family Pinaceae; genus Pinus; species Pinus taeda. Next base: position 245,411 of record APFE030247297.1, on the reverse strand, counting down.
TCTAAAGCACTGCATTAGTGGGTTTTTACACACTAGACCAAAAACTATGACATTCATCTTTGTTCAAAAAGATTTTTTATTGTACAATTTGACTCCTAGGAATATATAGAGAAAGTCTTGAAGGAAAATCCTTGGTTTTGGGGAAGAGCAAGGCTCTCTATCTCTCCTTGGTTTCTGAAGGTTGTTTCTTCAACAATGGTAGTAAAAAAATATGCTAATCTGGGTAAGGTTGCCAAATTTTCCTCTTCCTTTTTGGTATCACAAGGTACTATAGGACGTTGGCAATACATTGGGCAATTTAAAAAATGGATGTTGAAAGAACAAAGAAAGGTTTATTTACCTACTCATATATGTGTAGAAATAGACCTAAGCAAAGGTCAAATTGACCACATATTGTTGAAACATATATCCTATCAATGGATCCAAACCTTGGATTATGAAAACATGACATTAAAATGCCATACGTGTTTCCAAACATGTCACTTATTGAATTATTGTCCACATTCTAACACCCCCCCACCACCCCCCCCCAAAAAAAGGCGCAGGTTCGTAAAACAAAAGGATGGAAACGTTTTGAATCCCATTTTTTCAAAGGATGGAGAAGAGGAAATCAAGGGGGACCCTCCAAACATGATGATATGAACACTCATAATATTGATGAACATGCAAAACCCATGAAAAGATATAGAAATAGAAAAATCCTTGAATCTAATCATTCTATAGTTGTGGCATTCAAAGAGGATGGGTTGGTGCGTTCGAAGAAAGTCCTAGTTTCGAAAAGTTCATATTACGATAAAAAACACTCCCCTATGGTGTATGTGGCTGAGTTGGCAGTTGTACCTATTGATACACCTTTAGGGGGATGGAAAAAGGTCCAAATAAAGAAATGAAAGAAAGATAAGTTAAGTGACTATTATAAACAATTAATTTCTCTTTGTTTTATTTTTATTTTTATTTTGTTTTAGAGTTGAGAGGCTACTAATTTTCTCTTAAGAACTACAATCTTGCTCATATTGAATGCTTCTAACATCTACAAAATGTAATTTATTCCTTTCTAAATTACAATAAAATTAATGGGTTTTTTTTAAGGAAAAAGAAAAGTGCCAAAACCAAATAAAAAATAATCCACTCTTATAATAAGTTTGCTAAAGTAAATATAGTAAATGTTTAAATATTGACTAAAAATGTTAAATCCAATACATAAATAATCAGACAATACACAAAATAAAAATCAAAACCTTAAATGAAAGCTTTTTTACGTGAATTTTATATTTTTAATGATAAAAAAATAATATCAAAGAGAACATCTTGAATAATGTTAAGTAGATAGAAGGGAAAATGAGCCTTAGTGATTATATTTTTAATTAACCATTTCAGTTGAAATAAAAAATGATATTATATCTTAATGAAAAGTTTACAAATTATATGATAATATCAAATAACATTTTATTACATAATATTTAAAAAATTATTTTTAGAAATATATATTTTTGTAAGTTAGATTTGTATTACTTTCAAAACTCAAGATACATTATTGACAGACCAACTGTCAAAAAATATACCGACCTCAATCCACCACAAGGGAAACTAGGTTTGTTGGCCAATATAAGGATACATGGAGTTTCAACAAAACCATAAGAAACAACAATTTATCATGGTGGTGCCTTATGATAATGAGATTGCACAATAAAGTAGAAGAATGACATACAATATATTCATGAATATGAATATGTCACTAGAGCAGGGTCCTATGCATTTGTACCAACTGGCGCAGGTGACTTGAACTCACATTCAATGTGTCTCTTTAGGTGCTCCAAGTGAGCATCCAATCTCTCTAGACAAGACTTTTGTTGCCACTGTACCCTCTAGATGTCATTCAAAAAGGATACTATCTCATTCCTCTGTTCAGGTTTCTCTTTTAACACTTGGCCTAATAAAGTCTTCAGCTGCTAGTGTTAAGTGATGGAATGCATGCATTGATTCCTTCTTCCCCTTGTATGACTAGGATTCAAAAGCCAATGAGAAACCCCTTCCAGTATTTTTGAGTCCAAGTAGCCCTCACAGTCATGAGTAGAATAATTCTCTACTAACGAATATCCTTCTAAATGCTAGGAGAGGTCAAAGAATGGTAAATGATAATCACTTCTTGTGTCTAGTTCTGGACCCATGATCGAACTTATTGGCAACGACCACATTCCCCTCAACAGATGTGCATCTGTTTTTGCAACATTGAGGACATATGGAAAAGTAACCCAATTCAGTGCCAAGACGCCAGTCACCTATGACACCAATGAAACCTACCAATAAGAGTATAATAAATAATTATGTGGTTGTCTCTTACCTTGTTTTTCATAAATTTCTCAATTCCTCATTGTAAGTGTTAGTCTTTAATTTTTGTAACGCTAGCATACAAGTAGTTATGTGCTTTATGGGTAGAGACTAGTTTCCTATAGTGGTTGTGTCTAAGATTATATGGTTCCCTAAGTTAAGTGGTATAATAGCACATTTAATCTCTTGATATTGGTTCTTTGTTAGTGCTTTTGTAGTGTGTGTTTTTGGTTGGAACATGAGGGGTTATTTAGCACAATTGCTGGAGGGAAAGTTGTAAGAAGCCAAGCCCAAATAGGGCTTGTGCATGTTAGTCATGTTGAGGGTCATTAGACAACTTGGAGGAATATCGCCATGTAGAGGGCATGAGGAGGTGCTACAAAATGGAAATTGGAGGAAATGAGAAGGATAATAGAAGATATAGAAAATATAAGACTCGGGGATGCCAAAGTAGACTTGGAGTCAAAAAATGATACTGAAGAAGAGCGACATGTTAAGGAATTGTACCCAATAATATGTTTGATATCATTTATAAAATACAAGGGTAGTGAAAAGGTGGAGGTTTCATGTTGTGATGGTAGTGTAATGGTTGACACCCTCATTGATTGGATAGGGGATGTCAAAATGTACTTTGAGTACAAGAATATTTAGGACATCAATCCCATTCAATTTTCCATGACAAAGTTAAAGGGACATGATACACTTTGGTGGGATATGTTACAAAATGATAGGGTAGACAACAAATAGGAGAATATTAGAACCTAGAGGAAGATGGTGAGAAAAATCAAGGAGAAATCCCTACATGTTGATTACCAATAGCATTTTGTGTAAGAAAGTACATAACTTAAGCTAGAAAGAGTTGACTATTCAGGACTAAATTGAAAAAAAAAATCAAATTGTCACTTAGGTCAAGGATTAAAGAAACAAAATATTAAAGAGTGGTGACATATGTGAATGGGTTAAAATATCATATTCAAGGTGAGATGAGCACACATTTATTTCATAATTTGGATGAAGCCTATTAAGTCGCATTGATGGTGGAAGACAATATTGGTAAAAAAATAACAATAGAAATTTCAAGGAAAAGGACTTAGAGGTAGAGGTAGAGAAAGCACTGCTAGAGGTAATGAAAATGAAAATGAATCCACCAGTAGTAAATGAAATGGAGTACGAAATTGAAATAGAAGAGGAAGAGAATTTAGAAGAGGAAAAGTTAAGTATAATGTTACTTGACACATATGTGGAGTAGATGAACATAAGACATCTGAATGTCCAAAAAAGTATAATGCATGAAGAAGAGGTGAATCTTGAACACAAATATCATAGGTAGGTCAAGAACCACTATTGGTGAAAATGTAATGGTATTTTAGTAGGAATAAGATGATAATTTAATGTTTCGGAGGGTATTTCTTAAACCTAAAAAGGAAATAGTAGAAGCACTTGAACAAAGAGGGAAATTATTTAAGTCTAAATGTAAAATTCAAGGAAAATGTTGTAATCCGATCATAGATGATGGAAGTGGAAGAAAAGTTGGTATCCATGAAATTCAAAAAGAAACTAACATTAACATGAATTCCCCATCCTAATCCATACCATCTTTTGTAGTTACAAAATGGATAGCAAGTGACCATGACAGATCATTGTTTGTTAAATTTACAAATTGGAAGCTTCAATGGACAAGTCTTACGTGACATAGTAGAGATGGATGAATGTCATTTATTGCTCGAAACACCATGGTTATTTAATAGGAATGTATTTCACAATGGCAGGAAGCATACTTATGAACTCATAAAGGCTCGACAACGATATAATTTGTAACCCATGCTAGAAAGTGTCATGATAGCAACAAGAAGAGATAGCAACCAACATGTAAGTAGTAGTGGCAACAAAATTATGTTGTGTTCACCTAAGGAGTTTTTGAGGGAAGATAAAAAGGTTTGTTTTTGTTTAGCCATAATGTTGAAATGTGTCCAAGAAGGTGGGAAGAGGAATTCTAAACCACTAGAGATTCAACCTTTGTCTACGGAATTTGAGGAGATTGTTGCAGATGATTTGATATTAAGATTACCCCCCATGAGGCATTTATCACATCATATTGACATGATAATAGGGTCAGTTTTGCATAATAAAGCTCCTTATCAAATGAATCCAATGGAAACTAAAGAAGTTAATAGGCAGGTACAAGAATTGCTTGAAAAAAAATAATCAAAGAGAATTTAAATCCCCATGTTGCGCCAACAATATTGACACCTAATAAGGGAGGTGAATGTAAAATGTATATAAATTCACAAGCTATTAATAAGATCGTTATCAAGTATAGATTTCTCTTACCTAGGATGGATTACCTCATGGATTGTTTAATTGGAGCAAGTACTTTTCAAATATTGATTTGAAGGGTGGATATCATCATATTTAGATAAGGGAAGGTGATGAATGGAAGACAATGTTTAAGACTAAGGATGTATTTTTTGAATGGCTAGTCATATTGTATGGGTTAATCAATGCTCCTATCACATTCATGAGACTAATTAATGAAGTATTATAACCATTTTTGGGAATTTTTCTTATTTTGTACCTATATTACATTTTGATCTTCAATTAGACCAAGAAAGAAAACCTAGAGCATGTGAGAAAGGTGTTACAGTGGTTCGGGGAAGAGAAATTGTTACTAGTGTACTTGGGATTTATAATTTCCCATGAAGGCTTGAAGATGGATTCTGAAAAGGTAAAGGCCATTTTGGATTGGCCAACACCTAATTTTACCTTTAATGTGAGAATATTTCATGGTTTAGCAAATTCAAAGGGTAATTTATTTAAAACTTTAATGAGATTTGTGCACCACTTACAAAATGTATGAAGAAAGGGATTTTTCAATTGATAATAGGAGCCATGGAATCATTTGAAAATTTGAAGAAGAAGGTGTCAGACCAGGAGGTAATTCCTCAAATCAGAACTCCATATTATTCATTCAAGTTGTTCATTATTATATACAAGATGGAGTGACTGTTCGGTTCATCTCCCGATGACTCTCTATCTTCTCTATTATCTATTTACATTAATTACAGTTGTTCACCCAATCCCTATGATTAGGTGTCAACATTCCCCCCTTAATCTGAAGGGATGTTGGTGAGTCCAAGCATCGTTCTAAATCTTTCAAGCTTTTCTCTTCCAAGTGCTTTGGTGAAGATGTCTGCAATTTTCTCATTAGTGGAACAATGGCGGAGATGGATTGGTTTGGCCTCAACATGATGTCGAATCAGATGATATTTAGTATTGATGTGCTTTGTTTGATCATGAAACTTTGGGTTCTTTGCCAACTTTATTGCATAGGTATTATCAATCATGAGTGGAGTCGATTGCATTTGTTTTACTTGCAAATCTTCAAGAATTTTCCTGAGCCACACAATTTCTTTTGTTGCCTCAGCTGCTGCCACATATTCTACCTCTGTTGTTGAATCTGCTGGAACTAATTGTTTGCGTGATCTCCAGGAGACAGCTCCTGATCGAAGACTCATAGCATAACCTGAAGTAGATACCCTAGTTTCTTTGTCTCCATCGAAGTCTGGATCATAGTATCCAATCAAGTTGAAGTCGCCCACCTGTGTATACTTGATTCCAAAGTATTGAGTTTCCTTCAAGTACTTTATAGCTCTTTTTGCAGCAGACAAATATCCCTCACAAGGCTTTTGCATAAATCTGGAGAGGATTCCAATAGAAAACGAAATGTCTGGTTTGGTAGTAGTTAAGTAGTTGAGACTTCCTACAAGTTGTCTATACTTTGTTGCATCCTCAAATTCTATTCCTTCAATGGATGTGAGCTTTAAGTTTTTTTGCATTGGAGTAGTCATAGGATTGCATTCATTCATGCCAAACTTGTTCAACAGATCTCCAATTTACTTCTTTTGAGAAAGGAATATGGACTTCGGATGTTGAGTTACTTCAATACCAAGATATTAATGAACATAGCCCAAATCAGTCATTTCAAAACCTTTCTTCAATTCCTTCTTTATGGATGCAATGTAGTTTTCATTATTCCCTGTTATCAAAAGATCATCTATGTATACAACAAGATATACAATTGTTTTGCCAACCTTCTTGACAAACAAAGTTGCATCATCAAGATCATAATGTTTGAAATTGAGTTTCAAAAGATACTCAATTAGTTTTTCATACCAAACTCGCGGTGCTTGTTTGAGGTCATACAAGGATTTCACAAGTTTGCATACTTTATGTTCATGTCCTTTCACAGCAAATCCTTCAGGTTGGGACATAAAAACATTTTCTTTTAGATCTCTATTCAAGAAATCAGTTTTTACATCCATTTGATGGACTTTCCAACCGTTCTGAGCTGCTAGGGCAAAGAGTGTCCGGATGGTAGCCCATTTTGCTATGGGGGAAAAAGTCTCCTCATAATTGACCCCTTCCTTCTTGCAAAACTTTTTTCCACAAGCCTAACTTTGTGCTTGTCAAGTGAGTCATCGGCTTTATACTTTTTCTTGTAGACCCACTTGTAGCCAATTGGTTTGGTTCCCAATGGAGGATCAACCGGCTTCCAAGTGCCATTCTTTATTAAGGCATCATAGTCCTTTTGCGTCGCTTCTTTCCATTCATCATGATAAGCAGCTTCTTTGAAGGAAGTTGGTTCAAAATCTGTAGACAAATTCAATTCACAATCATAAGAAACATCCATATCAACGGGTGAATCAGAGTCATCTACATCACCTCCATTTTGCCGGTTTGAATTTCTAGTTCCTGTCTTTCCAACCTCATCAGGATGAACAATTTCAAGTGTCTTTCTCAGCCACTTTGGGGGACCTTTCTCAGATGGTCCAAGCTGCTCCATTGATTGAGTTGGGACTGAATCAAGATTGAGTCTCCCAATTCTTTCAATCACATCACTCAAAGTATCATCCATTGTTGGATTTTCATGCAGGGGAGAGAGTGCTTCAGAAGAAGATTCCATAGGTTGATCTAGTATAGGAATCCCCCCTTCAAGATGTGTAATCTGATTATCAAGTTCTTGAAATGATTTTTCATTTGTGAATCTATCCAAGAGATCAAGTTGTCGCTCAACAACATTGTCAGTTTTGGATGATTCAAGAAAGATTACATCTCTAGATACAACAAAATTTTTGTTGACTTCATCATAGAGACAGTATGCTTTGGAGGTGCTTGAATACCCCAAGAAGATACACGTACGACTTCTTGCACCAAGTTTGTTTCTATGTACCTTTGGTATAAAGGCATAACAGATGGAACCAAAGACCCTGAGATGCTTTACCAAAGGAATGTGCCCATACCACATTTCATAAGGAGTCTTGTTTCTAATAGCATTAGATGGACATCTATTCTTTATATATACAGCACATAGAACTGCATCAGCCCAAAACATCATTTTTACATTTTTGAAGAACAGCATAGACCGTACCATATTTAAGATTGTCCTATTCATTCTTTCAACTACACCATTCTGTTGGGGATTATAAGGCATAGTTGTTTGATGTTTGATCCCATGTTGGCGAAGATAGTTTTCAAATTTATTTGAAGTGTATTCTTTTCCATTATCAGTGCGAACAGAGCCAATATGAGATTGTGCATCATATTCAATCCATGTATGAAAGTTCTTGAATGTTTGAAAAGCATCATATTTGTACTTCAATAAATAAACCCAACACATTCTGGTGTAGTCATCAATAAATGTCATCATATATTTATTTCCATTTGCAGAAGGAACAGGCATTGGAACACATAAATCTGAATGAATGAGTTCAATTTTTCTATGTGCTCTTGAATATGAATCATGAAAATATTGTTTGCTGTGCTTTCCTAGAATGTAAGCATCACATTGCTTAAGTTTCCTAGGAATTGTAGGCAAACTAGTAACACCATTTTTCTTTAGCAAGCAGAGGTTGTCATAGTTCAAGTGTCCAAATATAGCATGCCATAATAAACTTGATGGAAATTTACCTTCTTCATAATGAGAATTGTATGAGAAATTTTGTGCACGAGCAAAGATACCTTGCAGCTTGAGAAGCCTTTCTTCTTCTATCCCCGTCATGACAAGTGAGTGGTCAGATGCTTTTCTCACCTCAAGCTTGCCATCAAACATATGAATGGAGTGACCTTGTTGGCGGATGTGGACCAAGGACAACAAGTTTCTCCTCGGTTGTGGGAGATATAGAACATGATGCAGAAGAAATTCTGGAAGACCAAGAAATTTAAGCCTGATTGTGCCAAGCCCTGATGGCTTGAGTTTTGATTGGTCTGCAAAGTATACTGCTCCATAAACATTGTCAGTAAATTCTTCAAAAAAATATCTTCTAAAAGCAACCAATCATTTTTCAAAGAAGCAAGTGAAGCATTAAATAAGTCTTCATTTACTCCAATATTACATTGTGCCACAACATAGTGAGCAGATTCAGGTGCTTTACCTTTGTCTTTGTCATTAGTTTTACCTTTGGGTTGGTTTCTTTGCTGATCAATTTTGTCCCAAGGTAACTTGCATGTGGAGGCATCATGCGATCCATCTCTTTTGCAACGTATGCAGTGTAAATTTGACTTTTCTCCTTGAGAGTGTCTGCCCCCATTGCCTCTGAAATATCTTCCTCTTCCTCTTCCTCTTCGACCACCTATTCCTCTAGAAGAATCCTTGGCAAGATTCTTTTCTTCATGAGCAAGGCACACAGCCTCTTCAGAAGATTTAGGGGTTGTCTTCTTCCCAAAAGCTTTCTCTCTTTCAGTAATTTTTTTCACAAGGGAGTCAAAGGTAATATATTTGAGATTTCTGTTTGCTTGCAATGACTCAAGATAATTGGAGTAAGTAGGATAAAATGCCTTGATAAAAGCAATCAGAGGAATATTCAATTCAACATTAGTGACTTTTATATCATGCATTATAGATTTTACTTCGGATGTAAGAGAAAGAGGATCATTATTTTGTAATTCAAGGGTGAAGAGTTTAATCATGAGTTGAACAACTTCAAGTGCAGAGTGTGAGTCATAGAGTTCCTTCAGCTTTTGTAAGGCTTCAAAAGCATTTGAAAATGGAGAAAAATGTCGAATCACCTCTTCACTTATGGATGTTGCAATCAATGTATAGGCCTTGCTGTTCTTATTTTCCCAAATTGTGAGCTCCTTGTCTGAGGTAGGTTGTTCTGGCACTTCTTCTCCTTCTCCAACACACACTCCTTTCCACAGCTCATTAAAAATGAGAGTGTGTTTTATCTTCCGGGACCACTCAAGTTAGCTCTCCTTGCCAGTGAGAAATATTCCCACAATAGATATGATTAAATGAAAATTGTTATACCAACAGTGTTATACCAACAGAGTTCAACCTGGTATCACCTTCTTTCACCCTTATACTAGAGTTTGACATTAAGAGATGAACAACGAAGAGATGAACGGCGTTAAGAGATGAATAGCGGAGATGAGATTTCATTCAAGCGGAAAGGAATCATGAGGAGAGTCGTGGAGCCGTCAATGGTAGAATATCAACATTCATCAGAAGCGAATCATGTTGGGGTGTTAACCAAGACGAAGGGTGCTTTTAAAGCGATAAGCGGGATTTCGGGTGGATGCAAAATGGTAAGTGGTATTTAGAGGAGAGTTCCCGATTCCATTTAATGGATGACACGTAGCAACTAAAGGAGAGAGAAAAACCGCTCATTTCGGGCAGGTAACTCGTGCATGTAGGCCACCCGAAATCAATGTAGATCATCAGATTGTGGGAGTCTTGATCAACGGTGGAGAGAGAAAATACTTTTTGGGTGGGCAACCCACGTGCATGTAGGCCACCCAAAATCAATGCCAGTCATCAGATCCTGGGATGGAAATCAATGGTGGAGAGTGAACCCGATAAAGTTAAACCTCGGGAACTATGTCCGAGTGGGTTATGACATCACCATGTGAATACGAAAAAGATATATGGTGAAGAAGAAGAAAAAAGGGTATGTGATTCTTTAATGTGAAAAAGTTTCGATGTGAAAAGTTTAATGAAGGGTATGGTCGCATCGCAAACATGTAGCGGTATTGATCGGGGAAAAAATACTTGCGATATGCGATTAAAGTGGACCCAATGATATTTATATATGCGGGTTTATAACATTTGAGATCCGGCCCAAGGAAGGAAATCCAAGTCACTATAGCACCTTCGGCTTCAATGCACCATTTGAAGCAACAACAATGAACGAGATTTCGCAGGGTTTTGACAGAGATATTAGCCTACAAAAGATGCAAAAGAAAGGCAAAACAGAATAGGAGTTACAAATTAAAAGGGAAGCAAAAAAATGGCGCCTTCTCTGATACCATGTCAGCCCAGGAGATAACACCTAAAATCAGAACTCTATATCATTCATTCAGGTTGTTCATAATTATATTCAAGACGGAGTGACTGTTCGAGTCATCTCCCAATGACTCTCTATCTTCTCTATTATTTATTTACATTAATTACAGTTGTTCACCCAATCCATATGATTAGGAGTCAATAGAAGGTAAATGAATAACCAAATTTGGTGCTTCTAGATTTAAATTTGGTCTTTCAAGTGGACTGTGATGCTAGCGGTTTAATGGTTGGAGTAGTTTTGAGTCAAGAAGGAAGAACATTTGCATTCTTTAGCAAGGAAATGAATGATTCTAAGAAGAAATACTCTCTTTATGATCAAGAATTATTTATAATTGTACAGCCTTTGAAGAAATGGTCACTTTACTTGCTACCAAAGGATTTTTTGTTTTTTATTGATTATAAGGTGCTACTAACATTGACAATCAATGTAAGCTTAATCAGAAGCATTCCAAATGGGTAGAATTTTACAAAGTTACACATTTATTTTGAAACCGGGTCTAGAAAATCGAATAAGGTAGTACATGCATTAATTCAAAGGATAATGATGTTCAATAACCTCTCAATTAATGTTGTGAGTAGGAATGTATGAATGAGTTGTTTGAAGAGGATTCATATTTGCAAAATCCCAGAAGGCATGCAACGCACCTTGGAGTATTGATTAAAAAATTGTATTTGGATTTCCACACCTAAGAAGAAATCTTATGTAAGAATTGAAGTTTGTGCATTCCCCAAATCTTGTTGTACATGAATCTTATTAAAGAGATGAATATTAGAGGTTTGGGTCAACATTTCAGTGTTGGAAAAACCACAACGTTAGTAAAGGAAATATACTTTTAGCCTAGTATAAACAAGGATGTTAAATTTGTTGAGTGTTGTAGGATTTTCCAGTTAGTGAAAGGGATTTAAGATATAGGGTTGTAGACACCACTACCAATAATTGAGAGGCCATGGGAAGAAGTAAGTATGGACTATATTTTGGGATTGCTTAAAATACGGAGAGGTCAAATTTCTGTGATGGTTGTAGGAGATAAGTTTTTGAACATGGCATAGTCCATACCATGCAAGAAAACTAATGGTTTTATTGAACTAGTTGTTTATTCTTTAGGGAAATTATGATATTACATAGACTACAAAGGAATATCACTTCCTACAGGGATACCACAGTCAAAAAATTTTGGTGCTTTGGAATAAAATTGGATCCAATTTGTTGTACAATTTGGCATACCACCCAAAAATATGGAGAGACTAAGGTGTTCAACTAGAGACTTGGGAATTTGTTGAGAAGTATGAGTGGAGAAAAACCAAGACAATGGGATTTGGTTTTGGCCTCAATTGAATTCACTTACAACTATCCAATCAATATGTATGTTGGAAAGAGTCCATTTCATATTGTTTACAGTAGTTCACTCAAGGAGGTTGTAGATTTGGTTAAGTTTCAAAATAAAGATAAAAGGAGTGTCGATGCAAGTGAGTTTGCAGAGGACATGTAGGAAATGCATGGGAAGGTCAATCTAAAGATAAAATAAGGAAATTCCATATATAAGAAAGTGGGAATATCTACGAAGAAGGTAAATGGATTATGAAGGAAACCTGGTGATGGTGCATTTAAACAAAGAGAGATTTCTTATAAGCATATCTAGTACACTCAAGTACAAGAAAATCAAACCATGTTGAGTCTTTAAGAAGATTTTTGATAACACATATAATTGGAGTTACCGAAGAATTTTGACATTTCCCTTATATTCAATGTTGCTAACTTATGCAAGTTTCACGAGGGAAAGGGATGATGAAGAAGGTATCCTGGATGAGTGAAAGAAATAATTTCTCATCAATTTAGTAAATGAAGAGGGTCAACATAAGTCGTTGAAATAAGGAGTATTATGAGTATTTTTCAAGTGGAGAAATGCAGGTTTCAAGGATGCATTATGGGCTTCTGAAGGAGATTTAGAACACATACAAGGGCCTTATTCCTCTATGAAATCTACAATTTAAACTGCATGAGCTGGAAACTCATGCTTTTCCTACCAAGGATGTAATGCAAGAGCATATCTGACCAAAAGAAATATGCATCAACCAATTCAATTTTGTATCTTAGAGGATTAAATAAGAGTGTTGTGATGCCATCCTACATTACAATGTTACCACACCATTATTGTTATAGTGTTGCAACTTCACCATTTTTGTGAGACCGCACTACTATTATAATTATTTGACACTAATGTTGTTACAATGTTGGAACATCATTGTTGCGGCTTCATCCTTATTTTGTTGTGATGTGACTTCATGATTTTTGCGACGTCCCTGTGTTGTTATAATGTTGCAAAACCATTGTTGTTACAATGTCTCAACTTCATTTTTGTTGCAACACCTCCCTACCGTTATAGTGCTACAAAATCATTATTGTTATAGTGTTGTGAATTCGCCATTTCTAGGACACCGCCTTATTTTTACAATGCTACAACTCCACTACAACACTATAAACCATGAATTGCAACAACATCACGTGTCTCTAGATTCAATTTTCCAATACCACCAATGAAGAAAACCAAAATAGTTGAATCACTTAAATTTGACAACCATAGAACAAAAACAAATACAAAGCTAATATTTGACAATAAAGAATGTTAGGTATGATGAAAGAATATATGTTTGATATCTTTCTTAGATAGTCTCGGATAATAGAGGATGAATACATACATGTTATCCAATGTACATTAAATTGCGCGACTATATTACTCCAAGTAGAACTAATTGACACGTAGACAAATAACTTCACACAACACATTCTAGCAATTTGGATTGCAATCATTGACTGAAAAATTGTACTAAACTCATATACAATTGCAATGTATTGCAATTGAGAAAAGAAGATAAGAAACTTGTATTAACATTTAAAAACATATTAAAAAAAATCATATAAAAATAAAATATGATATCATGAATACCATTAATAGTCTAAGAAAGGTTTTATTGAACATGAAACAAACGTCTACACAACAATTCATGCATTTCGTGCTACCACTTCCATTTAATGCTAGTTCATGAAAGTATATTTTCATTAATACATATCCTATGGACCAATGTGGATTTGTTCTCTAAAAAAGGAGGACTTGCAATGTGAAGCAGATGAATCTCAAGATATAATGTGCCCATCAATCATTGACTATTATATTTTGTGACTTGTAGTTGGTGACGCTATATGCTTAGTACAATTTGCATCTAATTATACAAAGAAGGGACCAAAAAAAAAAAAAAAAAAAATGAATAACATATATGTCATTTGATAGGTAAAGTATAAGATACACAATGACAATGAAAATTATTATAGAGAACAATTAATTTTATATTATCCATATCGAGTCCACAAGAATACATTCAAACAACTCTACCCAACTTGGGATGCTATTTATGTTGCATTAGAAAAAATATTAAGAAAAATGAAAAAAAAAATTATATTTTCTACAACATTTACATGGCCTAACATTGATCATGCAATAAAAGTAGTGGAAACACAAACCAAACAATTATTTAACATATATAGCCTCGAAACAAATAGAACAAAGAGTATAAAAAATAATAAATCAATAGATGAGAAATATGAAAAATATGATTTTCAAATTGATTTACAACCTTTTCAACATACAAAGAATCTGACTCTATGATCCATGAGACCATATGAAGTTGCTAAGCAACCACATATATTAGAAAACATAAGAACATTTACATCTAAAGCAAATTTCCAATCCTTACTATGCATACACCATGATACAATGTCACATGACCCATCACAACTAAAAGTTCTAATCACTGCATATAAAAAAAAAAAAAAAAAAAAAAAAAAAAAAAAAAAAAAAAAAAAAGATGCTTGTAGTGTCATGTTGCACTTTGCAACCTATATGCCCTTTAACAAGATAGATCACCTTTAACCAAACAATGAAAATATAGATACGTTGTCAAAGCACTTCCAACAACTTCATGTAGTTCTTATTAATGAAGCATCACTTGTGGGTGCAACTCTTTATCAATTCGATAAACAACTTTGTCAAATCCAACACATTCCAACATCATATTTTGGCAATGTCAACATGATATTGTCCAGAGATTTATACTAAGCAAAACCTATTAGGGACAATTATATTTGAAAACCAAAGAATCAACAAAAACATACTTCCATATGAATTTTGGAGGGAGAATAGAAAATTCTATAAATTACATACAACAATGCCAAAAAGGCCCATCCTAAGTGAACGTATTAAATTGGATGAGATTAAACCACCACATTGATAAAGATATTGTCTACATAAATGACCATTTCCATATAGCTTTACATTTAAATCCACCTTTCCCATGCACATTTGATTGAAACAAAAGTGTCCATAATCATAATGCAAAAATGATGTTTCTAACACATGATCAATAAATAACAATAAGCACTATTGACGAACATGAAACTATTGGAGCAAATTATTTCGCCTTTGAAAAGACAATAGCATTACCATCAACAATAATAGTCAAATAGAACATATTACTTGAGATATATGCAAGAAACTTTAATATTGATAATAGATTATTCAAGGGTGCTAAAGGATCTTCCAAATGTATTCAAGTAATAATAATGGGTCTGACATTGCTTGGATAGAATTCCTTGCCCTATACATTAGAAAAAACCAAAGAAACAAATTCACGAAGCTATATGAAATAAATATCATGCATAGTTAGACACCAATTTTTAGAATTGGAAAACCATTAGCAATATCTCACAACAATATTCAAATCACAATATGAAAGAAATGCCCAATACAATTATCTTGTGTACAAAAAAAACATCTGACACAAAGACTAACATTAGATGGACTTACATTTGACGCAATTGGTGTGACACAACATGTGCTAGTCTATATTGCACTATCGCGTGTTAAAACTATTAAATCATTGTATCTGATTGAAAAACTAATTAAAAGTTTCTTTTTTGTAAAGAACAATATATTGAATGATATGACACAACTAAAAACAATTGTTATATATATATATATATATATATAATATATATATATATATATATATATATATAATATATATATATATATATATATATATATATATATATATATATATTCTGTATATATATCTAGATATATATAATATTTTTATTATTGTGTCATATCATAAAACAATTGTTTTTAGTTGTGTCCATATCATTCATATATATATATATATATATATATATATATATATATATATATATATATATATATATATATATATATAGTACACAAATGTTTTATCAATTTCAACCATAAACAAACACATTCTATATGCACATATTAATGATATTCTGCATGATGCAAACTTTATGAACAATATGGTACTATGTTTCAAGAAAATCACTTGCATGTTCCATTAAAAAGTAAACAATTCATGTTGTTCATTTTTTCCATAGCACTTTCCACATATAACATCCTTATTCATACAAAAATAATGCCAAAAGCAACAAAAACATTTTGCAATAGTAAATTGAACTAGCAGAGGTCATTGACATGTACTTTCAACAACCAATTTTCTTAATCAACATTTATGTAGCACCATTTGAACAACTATCTCCAATAATAAAAATTATCAAAAGGAAAAATCATAAACTACACTCATTGATTGTGTTTTATTCCCTTTATCCAAGGGACCACCGATAGGATTGCTCGGATCTGTAAGATGTTAAAAATATGAAACTATGGTCAAATTCCACTTTGGACTACTCATTTTATGGAGATGATGTTCGCATTGAGTTCCTCTTTTCTAGAGGACCAAAACCGACCTAAATATCACCTCATTCGGACAAGCAGAAGTTGGTTTTTTTTTTTTTTTGTGCACCCACTCATCGATATTGGATCATGTCAAATTCACTCTCATGCACACTTGGACAGGTCGGCCTCAACATCAAATGGACATTATTGGACACCCCTAGAAGCCTATAAATACAAGTGACCTAGAAGCTCATTTGGACATCATCACATCAAGAATATTCTTTTCTTCTATCTAATTTTGTTTGACACATTGGCGAAGGAAAAGGTCGTACAGATGTCCAAAATCTTAGATCCGAAGCTCGCAAAAAATAGGGTTTATGTTTTGGACGCTGGCACAAAACTGGGAAATTTTGTCCCTAGACACACGCATTCTATGGTCAAGACAACATCCAAGAATCTACAGATGCATGCATGCTAACCTGAAGGGAGAGTCCATGGGTTTTACTACAGTTGACCATCATCCAAAGTTTTTTTAAGTTGTCCAAACTTTGAATCAAGTTGTCTTTGATATATTTTGCCACTTTAAACTATTTCTGAAGTTTTTGGGTTGTATTACTGATTATATTATATTGGGCTCATTATATTCTCTGCTAAACATTTTATGACAATCTAATAAAAGAAGAATTTCAAAGGGTTTTCCCACTAGTGGGGTTTTTCCTTGGTCTTTGACCAAATTTGGTGTCTCTTATTGATGTGTTGATTGTCTTCTTTGTCATTACATATATTTTTCTATCTTCAATTACTTTTGATGAACAGAAAGACTAATTATAATTGGAAATATTGCTAATTGAAGTTTGGAATTGGTCTAAAGTAATTGATATTGTATAGAATAATCTGAAAAATTAACATGGTATCAGAGATAAGGTGAAGGATAAGGCTAAAAGGAGACAAGCCTTGAAGCACTCTTCTTTGGAAAGTTGAAAGAACTGAGCTAGTCGAAGTCAAGATGACTTCCTACTTCAAGAGTGATGAGAAGATGGGTGTCTCATCTATTTTTGTTGCATGGAAAGTTAGGTTGGAGATCATAGCTGATAATAATGATTTTTTGGACTACATTCAAGGAAAGGTACTTAAGCCTCTAGAGAATGCTTCCGCTGCTACCAAGAACAAGCACAAGAAAGGTTAGTTAAAAGCAAAACAAATTATAGTTTATGGTTTACAAGATAATCTACTTGCATATGTTGGGAACTTGAGAAGGTCTAAAGACATGTATGATAAGGTAGTCGGCATGTACGAGGTCAACAATTTGAATGAAATCCTCATCTTGAAAGATCAACTCAAAGACACCAAGATGAAAAAGGGAGAGTCCATACAATCCTACATAATGAGGATCTCTCGTATTAGAGATCAATTGCAAAGAGTTGGAGAAGTTGTGCCTGACAGGGAAATAGTGGTCATGACTCTAAGAGGTTTCCCTCCTATTTGGGAAACATTCATCACTACTATAAGCAACACAAATGTCCTCCCTTCATTAGATGAAATTGTTGGAAAGCTCACTCAAGAAGATTCAAGGATGATGACAAGAGGAAGGATTCAAAAGCACAAAGAAGAAGAACATGTTGCATACATTGGTCATGACAAGAAGAAGAAGAAAGGGAAATGATGCCCATCAAATTCAAGAAAGCCTCCTCCTCAAAATTTTGGTGGAAGATAGGAATATGTGAAGACTGAATGCTACAACTTTCATAAGAAAGGGCACTATGCTCGATATTTCCCCAAGAATAACAATGGACCATGTTATAATACTATAAGAAACGAAAATAGGTTTAATGACCAAAGAAGGAGAGATAATTGAAGGAATGATCCAATGGAATAAATGTTAGAAGAAGAAAAGATGCTCCAAGTGACCATGAAGAAGATCATCATTCACAAAAGAAGTCAAAACTCTCCAGGTATGAAAGTAATGTTGCGAATCAATTTGAATATATTCTTATTTCAGCTCTTACTAGTTCATCTCCTCCGGATGCGTGGGATAGTTGGTTGGTTGATAGTGGGGCCACTCATCACTTCTCTAGTTACAAATAATTTCTCTCTAACTTGGTAGAGAGGGAGTCAAATTTGAAAATAATTCTTGGAGACAACTCCACTCATCCCGCTAAAGGTTTTGGATCCATCAAATTTAAATTATGGAGAATGTATTGTACTACATGATGTAATGTATGTGCCTGAGTTAAATAATAATTTGGTATCAATATCTGCTTTGGAAGACAAAGGGATGAGGGTTGCTTTAATCAAAGGAAATGTTCGTACTTGGCCTGTTGGATCACTTATGAGAGATGCATTCACTTTGGGAACAAGATATGAAGGACTCTATAGGGTTACTAGAAGACCACTACTATCATTGGTTCATAATACAAATCATCTAGGAAAATTATGGCATCAAAGGTTGCCTCGTCTTCATTATGACGCTCTTCCGAAATTGGAGAACTTGGTACGGGGATTCCAAAGTGTTATCACTCAGGTTGTTCCCCAAAAGTTGTAAGAAAAGGGAATACAGCCGAGGTAACCATAGACCAATCTTTTAGACACAGATTCTAGCCAATCTGCATCCAAAGAGGGCTCTCTTTATAATTTAGCTTTATTTTTTAGGTATATTAGGCTAGTTATGAAGTACAAGGGTTTTTGTTTTGAGTTTGGATGGTGATATTCAATAGAATTGGGGTGTAAGTCTGAGAAGTTCAGTCCATTGGGATAATGGAGTCTATGAGGATGAACTGCTAGATATGATTGCTATAACAGAGGATGGTACTACAGAGCAAGGCAATCAATCATGGAACAATTTATAGGCTAGAATCAGATGGAATGGAGTCAGTGGGTGAAGGGAAATTAAGAATCCTTCATCATGTTGACAGAGGGAAAATGGATGATTACAGTTAAGGAGCAGTTAAGAATTCCTTAGCTAATAATCAAGATGAAAGAACCAAGGGAAACAGGAGCAATTAAGAATTCATGTTTATGCTAATTCTGAAGAAAACATTAATAATAACAGAGACTGAAAACAGAGTGAAAACAAGCAAATTTTGTGCAGCTCATCGTCGTCTAGATCTGCGGCTCTGTAGCTCTCCAGATCTGTGGCAAAGACTCTAGATCTGTGGCTCTATTGAGATATAGAGCGGCTCTCGCTTTTCTGGTAGTGTATCGAAGGCCAGGATCTGCGGCTCTTTATATGCATTGAATTCTAACATGGGGGACCATTTTTAATGGGCAGTGAGCGTAATGTTGTTTACCACTACTTCGTGATCAGTCAAAGATCACTTGAACTCAGTATTCCTTCGATGTTCAAAGTTGTTTTCCTGTATATTTATTTTTTTAACAATAATTTTTATTTCAATATTTTGTGAAAATTCTTATTATACCGAAGGCAGGCACGATATATTGTGAAAATTCTGCGGCTCATCATCAATCCATGGTTCTAATCTCGTGAATGTTAGACTCTGCGGCTCGTAGTTGTCCAGATCTGCGGCTCGTCGTCATCTATAGGCTCTACGGCTCATCGTCGTCCAGATCTGCGGCTCTGCAGCTCTCCAGATCTGTGGCAAAGACTCTAGATCTGCGGACCTATTGAGATATAGAGTGGCTCTCGCTTTTCTGATCTGCGGCTCTTTATGTGCTCTACAGCTCGTCGTTGTCCAGATCTTGGGCTCTGCGGCTCTCCAGATCTACAGCCCTTAACAGAATTAATTCGCCAGAACCTCCGAGATCTAGAACTTCTGCGGGTTAAGAACCTTCGTATATTCCTCAATCTCTACGGCAAACCCTATAGAGTCTAAGTTACCTCGCTTGCTAAGGAGAACATTCTCTAGATGGCTCCCAGCTTCGCGAAAATAGCTGCTGGCTCTCCGTCCGCCTCTGGGGGCAAAGCTCCTGCCCATATCGTCAGTGAAGCGCCAGCTCCCACTGTCCCAGGTGGTCCAAGCTTCACTCGATGAGGCTTTGAAGTTCTCTGAAAGTGCCCTAATATGCCGATTCAATGGTTTTTGGCTGCGGCTGACAGCTCTCCACAGTTGGATCTCGGAGGTATGGAAGCCTCTAATTCCTGATGTAATTAATATCTACCCCTGTGATAGGGGTTTCTTTATAGTAGATTTTGGAAACCGTGAAAGAAGACAATGTATTCTAGATTCTGGCCCTTGGTTTTGGGATAAATCAGGCCTATTTATGAGGCCATGGAACCCATCATTCGATCCCTCAACAACAGTGATAACCTCAGCACCAGTTTGGGTGAGATTGCCAAACCTACCCTTGCATCTTTGGAATTTCTCTTCGCTAGAAGCCATTGGAAATTCCATTGGGAAATTTTACTGCAGGTGCCTAGAAACGGAGGAATATGCCAGAACCACGTATGCATGCATCTGTGTGGAAATGGACTTCAGCGCCAAATTCCCAGCTGAAATACACCTAACAAGTAAAGACTATGTGTGGAACCAGAAAATCGATTATGAAAGTGTCCTCTTCAGATGTCGATCTTGCTTTGAGACAGGCCACCTAGCCAAAAATTGCCCAAAAGCCTCCCAGAAAAATTCTGCTAGAAAAAATCACCACAGATCTACATGGTGGGAAGGAGCACAAAAAGAACACTACACTGTCATCCAAGAAGAATACTCTCGAGAAAACCCTGAATTACAAGAAATCGGGCAAGATAGAAACAACTCTCAAGACAAGCAGGGGGAAATCCCCACCCAACAACAAAAAGGTGAACTCAACAACCCCTCAAGCATCGACAGTTATGAGGTTTCGAATAACGTGCAAAATAAATCTTCATTTAACAGCAAAGCATATCTCCTAGACGAAACTTCTTCTCTGACTATCTCCAAAAAGGATGAACACAATTGATCGCGAAGCTAAGACACCAATGTCCCAAGAACCAGAAGAGATGAAGGAGATGCAAGATAAAGAAAGTTGGAAGACCGTAGAGAAGAAAAAGAAAGCTACATCACCAATCTCACCAAGAAAGACAAGGAGCCATACAATTAGAAATTAAGAAATTATAGGTCTGATAGACCAATTTGGTCTCAGTGGGCGTTAACCATCATCATCATCATCATCATTTAGTTCATGAAACATACATGATATAGTAAACACAGAAACTGTAAGACATAAGTTAGAAGAGACTTATTGACCCATAAGTTGATTCAAGAATTCTATAACAAGTCCTCTGCTATTAATTCCACATTCAGAGAGTCCAGCAACAATGGATTCCAACAGCTTTTGTATTCAGAAAAATTTTCAGAGTTACAGCGCAGTCTAAGAAATGCTTCACCAACCCTGAATACTTCGCTTGGGGAGGTATTTATAAAAAAATGTTTACAAAATATCTCAGATAGATAGTATCTAGCAATAACTCATTCTACCTACTTAAAAGGAGAAGTAAATGATCTTGAAAACAGGGAGAAATAAATGAAGAAGTAAATGTTGTTGTGTTGGCTGCTCAGTTGGTGAGATATGCTGACTGCAGGCTCGGTGAGTCAGCTGGTAGCTGTTTTCCACTGATATTCCGCGTTGTTGCCCCAGCTTTCTCGGGTGTATTTAGTTCTGATTTGATACATTGTTGCCCCGCATGACTCTCATCTATTCCTATTCTCCGTTTTATGGCACATGATATCAAAACTTTTGATTTACCAAGGATATAAAATATACCAGAAATATGTTTATAGAATTTCCAACATGCTTTTCCACCACTTCTCTTCTGGTAAATTATGTCTTTACATCTTTCTCAAAGTCTCATCAGCATCTTTGTACCTGAAGAAATTAGGTTGGACTGTAAAAAGATGTTTCACTTCATGTTCAATATAGAATAGATTTTCCAAGTTGTTGTAGAGGGTTTGGCCAGATGGAAGGGCCTTCTCTCCTGAAGTACTTGATGATGCATTTATTTGATCAGCAGCATGTTTATTCAACTTGGGCGTCTACTCAACTTATCTCAGCAGGCGTTCATTACTCCCCAACGCACTTGGCAAGCCCCTCTCATGCAAAACTGCAAATCTTTCTATAAAAGAATTTATCTCCACTTGCATGTCCTGGCACCTCCGCTCCAAATTTTGCATCAGGGTTCTCATGGTCAGAACTCTCTTAACTGTTAGAATGGTGCATGTCTCTGATGTCCAATGCTGCTAGCTCTTCACTGGTCTTGGTGTTTAAAAAATGTATTAACCTGTTGGATTGTTCGGGCATATGTCCCAATAAAGCTCTGGCCTTTTGAATTTCCACTTGGGCTGCTACTATCAAGTCAATCTGCTCATATATAACCTGAATAGATCTCCATATATTACTAATGGATTGATTGATGTTAGCCCACAAAATGCCTTTGATTTCTCCTAGAGGCTTATCTAAAGAGAGGTCCTTTTCCAATGCTTTCACCTTGTTCTCTAATGCTTTAATCTCTCTTGTCTTTTCTGCCACAGTCATCTTAGATTTATCATAACTCACTTCTAATTTTTCCAATTTCTCTTTGGCTTCTTTCAATTCTGATACTTGGAGTTTTAAATCGTCCATGGCTTTTATTAACTCCTCTGTGGTCATTGTAGTGTTGCTGCCTGCTGTTGTTGCTGATCTACCTGTGGTGATTTCTACTGTTGATGCCGGGACAGTGGGAGGTATTGTTGTTATAACTGTAGGAGGGGAAGTTGTGGCTATTGGAGCTACTTCAGGTGGCTAGGAGGTCGACTCTCCCTGCTTTTCTCTTATTGATTTCTCCAATGCCTGCTCTATCTCACTTAATCTTTCATTCATTTTCATAAGTAGGTCCATCATGTCCTCCTCTACTTTTTGTTGTACAACCTCTGTAGTTTGTGGATGCATAGTAGTATGCAGCTTCAATTGTTTCCTGAGGGCAAAAATGTCCTATTCCTTGTTCTTCATCAATGCTTTTATTCCTTTTGCATCCTTGGGATCATGTCCCAGCTCGATGATAATATCTTCCAAGGACTTTATCCTGTTGTCCTTGGCTAAAGAAGATGCCTTCTCCAAATCTAGTTGAGCAGAGGTGTTGTTTAATGAGTTTTGCAATTTATGAGCCAACATTGCCTTATCTGCCAATGTGGAGTAGACCATCTCTCCAGTTTGCTTGTGCAACTCAATCTGGTCCATTGGATGAATGTCTTTGGCAAGGACTTCCAAATTTGTCTTGATGTAGTCAGCTGCTAATTGTGGTTGTTGCACTTTAGGCTTAAAGTGGCTCAAGATCATTTTACCTTCTTTAATATCATATGCAGACATTAACCTTTGCTGGTTGGTGGGGGTCATCTTGAGAAATTGATTATAAAGTTGCAGCCTCAGTGGGTCATTCTGGGCCTTTATCTCTGTGAATGTTCTTTTGATATCAAAACCTTACTTGCTTTGTGGCCTTGTGGATGAAACTTCCACACTATGCTGCCTTTTTATGTCTTGCCTACAAGAGCTGGTGGATGTTTCTATCACCGGGGATGTCTGTGGGCTGGTTTCCCTCTCACCTCTTAGACTTTTTATTGTTTCTTTAATGATTTCCTCTTCAGATAGAGGATTAAGTCTTTGCCTTTTTTCCCCTGGTTGTTCTCCTGGTCCACTCATAGGTGTGCCTTCTTCCCTATCTCTTTTCTTTCCCTTTTCCTCATTAAGAGGAGTCTGCAATGCTGGTATCTCTAGTGCTTTGATTTGGGCAGGGGGAATTTGTCCTTGGTCCTATTCCTTTAATGTTGTTGGCTGATCTGTCATTATGTGTTGCTCTATATCTAGCACTTCTTTGCCCTTTGATGTCCCTGTAGCTGGTGTAGCGCTTTCTTGTATAGGTTGCTGAGATGTTCCAGCAGCGGATGTACCCACTCTTGTTTGCTGAGGAATCTTGAAAAATACCTATCCAAAAGAGTCCAGGTCAAGAGTCTTTTCAATATATTTCATAGCTTGTTCCATCAATTCTTGCTGAGTAAGTTCTTCTATTAATGTGCCCTCTACCCACTCATCCTGATTAGAAAATTGCTCTATTTCAGGAAGCCTAGAATGTTTATAGGTAGATAGCCTATTTTTTACTTTTCTGTCACTTAGGAAGCCATTTGGGTCATATGGTACCCACCAGAAACCTTTCTTCAGTTTAAGTTCTTCCCCCAATATCTTATCAGCATCTTCCCATGCTTCCCTCTTGTTAATGATAAAAGGGCCTAACTGGTTTTTTATTCTTAGTTGGGCCTTCTTCTTTGCACTATAAAAGTGAGTTAAATCTGCACTAATAATTTGCTTGAAATACTCCAGTGCAAACAGTTACTTGGGCAGTTTATAAGGTCACAGCTCACAGCCATATATTCTGATCTCGGTGTGATTCTGGTAGAAGTACCAGTCACCTATTCTATAATTTTTGGAGAGCTATAAAATCTTCTACAAATCACCAGAGAGTCTGGGAGGAGGAGTTCTCTCAGTAGAGAGGAGATTGGATGTATGAACAAGTCAATGAATTCATAGTAGGTATAAGGGGAGTCACGGACATTGTGGAAGGCTGAGGTCCAAAAGATCACAGACCTCCGCTCTCCTTTAGAATCCAATTTTCTGATGGGAAACTGAAAACTGTCTGGTTGATAATACAGAAATAGATGATATATATAAGATGTATACTTGAAGACTCCTTCTCTGTCTAGACTCATGAATTGGTCATGGATCTTGTTGGCAATGAAAGCAGCATAGTGATATTTGACAGTAGGGGGCTGTCCTGGAGTAAACATGGAAAACAAAACTAGGGTGGTCTCATCAACAAATTCACTTGTCTTAAATCCCAGGACATAGGATATCATATCAATAATGAATCTTCCAGCTTTATTGAACTAGACATGCACATATGGAGGTGGGCCTTTGGACTGGCAATCTGGTCTCATAAATGTTTGAGCAATGCGGGTTATCTCTTCATTGGGCAGTTTAGAGCCCTGCTCAAGCAAGAATCCCATAGAAAGAGGAGCCAGAGGTTGAGTGGGTTTGAAGTTTAACATCTCATTTCTGGACTTAGGATTTATATAAAAGAGGACAGTTCCAGTTGGAGTCATGACTGCTCTCTGGGTAGGTTCATAATTGGCACAGCATAAGTGGATAATATCTGGGAAAAAATTGACTGTGGGGAGGTAGTACATGGGCAGGTTGGATTCCCATATTCCATAGAGATCAGAGTTATTGTGGTGACTGTTCCTAATTTCACAAAATTCCTGAAGGTGGTTTTTGTCACCAGTTAATTCTTTGATTTGAAAATCCCTGTCAGCTAAGGGTAACCACTCCAGGTCTTTATGAGGTGCATTGAGGGGAGAAATGTTCAGGGCCACCGGAGCTTCCATGTTTGTCTACAGTGTTTTTAACTGGAGGTCAAGTTTCTGTGGGAGAAAGGGGCAAAAGAGCAGTTCTAGGACTTTTCTCTGTAAGTTGCAGGCTGGATTTAACTTAAATTTGGCTATTTTGGGAAAATTTGTAGAGGAAAAACTGAAATTACGGGTTCGGGAGGAAACTAGGTAAATACTTGTTTTTTAGAAGCGAACAGTGTAATTTCCGGTGGCAGGATGAGATGTTGGGCACGACGTTGGAGCTTGTTTGGCTAGGTGGAAGACTTGTACACTTCAAACAATCAGGTGGACGTAGATTGCATGCAATAGTTTTGTAGAGAAGAATGAATGGAAATGGGCGAAAAAGACGTTTTCATGACTTTTTAATAAAAATTTGGCTTTGCAGGGCTTTTGGCGCTTTTTGGTCGGATGATGTCATCATGAAGGGACATTTTGTCGCGTAGTGGAGGGTACAGAAGGGTGACGTGGCAATGACGTCAGCGGGCAGGGTCAGCAGGATGGTGGTAAGCGGTATCGACTCGCACCGCTTTTGGGTTCACGTGGTTTCAGGCGGAGGGGCCGCGAGCATGGTGGGAGGGCGCCACACGTCCAAGGTACAGGCAGCAATACCATGGTTCCCCGGGCATTAAAGTACAATGGCAAAGGGGGTTGCGATATTATTTTGGGCCGTCTGATGAGAGAGCATCAATTGGACAGTTGGCGCTCGTTAGATGTGACGGAGGGTTAGAGCGCGGGACCTATATGATAAACTAAAGCTTTTTTGATGCATCGAGGGTATTACCTTTGGTTCACGGGGTTGCGGGTTTGGTTAATTGGTTATTTAATTAACCAAAGGCTAATAAATCCCATGTTTTAGGCAGGCAAAGGGTTATTACAAGGTTTCGGATAAACCTGTAATCCCCATTGTTTAGTAACATATGGTTTATAATAAAACCAGGGCGGGATATTCAATATTTGGGGATTATATTATGTATTTACATTAATACAGGGAAGGGTATGATTTATGGGAGTTATATAGTAATATTAGGGTTAATATGAAAGAAATGAAAATGATAGAACTAAGCATAATGTTACAACACTTAGGCAAAAGGGAGAGAAAAGAGAAAAGGGATTTTACACAAGAAATGTGGCTTCTTTGCCTAAATCAAGAATGTCATTTTACTCAGGCCTTTTCATGAAATGAGGTGGAGTGATTTGGGGGTATTGAGCAAATCGCAATGTCCTTAGGGGGAGGTTATTGAGTGATTTTGGGAGAAGTGTGAAGGGAAGTTAGTCATGCCTCACTTGATTTGTAACCAAATAGCTACCATGGTACTTATGATAACAGTAAAATGAACATTTTTGAGAAACAAAATTAACCATAAGCATGCTTCTGCAACATCAAAACTACCTACCCAGCCTATTGTACCTAATATTTTTTCTTCTTTTCCTATGGGTGCACTTCGACTAGCAGACCCTTTTTCAGCTTTTCTTTTCTTTACTTGATAAACCTATCTAAATCTAACCTTATAACATCCAAGGGCTCAGATTTAACAGTTGAGCTCCTTTGCTTCTCTACCTATCTATTTACCTGCCAAGATTGAACAGTTTGGACAGGTGTTATTTCTCTATCTCTAAGACAAGTAAATTCAAACATGAACTGGCCAAGATTAAACTGTTTGGCCATCCATCTATGGTGGCATGAATCAGCAAGTTGCACACCATGCGATTTTGCAAAAATGGAATAGTAGTGGCATCTTGGACTTGCACACTTTCCTGGTCCTTTGTTTGGGGTTCATTTCTTTCATTTTCTTGACCATTTCATTCTTCTTGTCCTTTGATTTTTCTTTTAGGGCATACCCTATTTACATTTTTTAACTTTTTGATTTCTTGGGAATATGGAAAACCTTTGCAACCAGCCAAAGGTATGAACATATTAGAGCTCTTCAATGTCAATCATGAAAAATGACACCTATTGGTATAGGAACCTAACACAAAGGTTCAAGCTCAACATGATGGATTATGTATGGAATGTGCTAGTGGGAAAATGAAAAGGGGACCATTCCCCTCTAGTGAAAACAAAACCACTGAAATCCTCCATTTGATTCATTCTGACATATGTGGACCGATGCTCGTGCACTCCATTAGTGGGTATCTCAACTACATCACATTCATTAATGACTTTTCAAGGAAGACATTGATATATTATTTAAACCATAAGGATGAAGTCTTTGAAACATTTAATAAATTCAAAGCATTGATTGAAAATCAAACAGGGAAGAAGATCAAAATATTCAGGTCTGATAATGGTGGAGAATACATGTCAAATGAATTCATTGACTTTTGAAAAAAGGAAGGTGTCAATAAGGAAAAAATTGTGCCATATACTCCCGAACAAAATTGTCTAGCTAAAAGGAAGAACAGGTCTATAGTATAAGCCACTCCAACGATGCTCCATGATCGAAAGTTGCCTAAATTTCTTTGCGCCAAAGATTCACAAGTTTTCGTATATGTTCAAAACACGGTGCCTCATCAAGCCTTGGAAAACAAAACTCCCAAAGAAGTATTTACAGGTGTGAAGCCCAACATTAGTCATCTCTGCATATTTGGATGTCTCTTATATTTCATGTGCCAAAGGACAAAAGGAACAAATTGGAATCTATAGGAAGAAAAGGTACATTTGGTGGGTATTGTGAAAATTATAAAGCATTTATAATATATATGCATGGTCAAAGGAATGTTACATTCAATGAAGATGTCACTCTTTGAAAAGCAAGGGACCTTCCTCTACCTCCTCCTCCCTAGAAGAATGGCGATATGGATATCTTAGATGGCATGTTTGTGCC
Organism: Pinus taeda; assembly: GCA_000404065.3. Lineage (NCBI taxonomy): Eukaryota > Viridiplantae > Streptophyta > Pinopsida > Pinales > Pinaceae > Pinus > Pinus taeda. The sequence continues at coordinate 216,835 of APFE030247297.1, read as the reverse complement.
TGAATCTGAGACTAATATTGTTGATGATCCCATGGAGCCCATGGATCCCATAGATTCTCCTCCTAGTAATCCTCCTACTTGGAAAATACCACTTTGGCTGCTTGACACTCTTCAGGATGTTGATATTCATGTGCACGTCCGAAGATCATTTAGAGAAAGGAAGAAGTCATGCAGGTACCAGGGATATGTTGCAGCCATCTGCATTATGATTCAAGTCGAACCTTCCACATTTGAAGAAGTCATAAAAGAAAAAGTTTAGAAAGATGCTATGGTCGAGGAATATGAATCTATTATGAAGAATTATGTATGGGATGTTGTGCCAAGACTAAACGAGAAATCAGTGGTAACTTCAAAGTGGATATTCAAGATCAAGCATGGAATTGATGGAAGCATTGAAAAATACAAGTCAAGGTTTGTGGCTCGAGGATTCTCCCAGAAAGAGGGAGAATATTATGATGATATATTTGCACATGTGGCTCAATATACAACCATTCATTTGATAATTTCCCTTGCTGCAAGTCAAGGATGGACCCTTCATCAGATGGACATAAAGACCACATTCCTCCATGGAATGTTAAAAGAAGAAGTATATGTTGAGAAACCAAAGGGATTTGAAGTAGAAGATCGAAAGACACACATTTGTAGATTGAAGAAAGCATTGCATGGTTTGAAGCAAGCCCCAAGAGCATGGTATTCCCACATAAACAATTATTTGGTGAAGTTGGAATTCATAAGAAGCAATGTCGATCCCAAACTCTACTTCAAGGTATGCCGCTGATTTTGGTTTTAAATGTTAACAATCTATTCTTGAGAGGTAGTGAGCCTATGAAGATTGAGTGTAAGAGGGATTTATCTGATGAATTTGTGATGAAGGACCTTGAACCCATGCACTATTTTCTAGGCCTTGAGGTGTGGCAAAGGCCCGGTGAGATTTTTCGTTCACAAGGAAAATATGTTGTGAAGTTGTTGAAATATTTGGAATGATAGAATGCAAGTCCCTACCCACACCTATGGAAATTAACTTCAAGAATTTATGTGGAGAAGTTGCAGGACCCGATTTGGTGAATCCATCTTAATATAGACAGTTGATTGGGGCTCTGATGTTCCTTGTGAACATCCGTCCGAGCATATGTTATGTAGTGAACACGTTAAGTCAATTCATGACAAGCCTCTCCATGAATATTAGACCTCTTCCAAACACATTTTGATATATTTGTAGGGAAATGTTCAACTTCATGGATACACTGATTCTCACTGGGCAGGAAATGTTATCGATAGGAAAAGTATGTCAGGATGCTGTTTTAGTCTTGTATCTTCCATGATATATTGGATGATCAAGAAGCAAAAGTTTGTAGCATTGAGTACCGTTGAGGCAGATTATATTGCCACTAGTGTTTGGTAATTTAATTGATCTTAAATTACTTGCATAAATTATCGACCATGGCTAGTAAGCTAATGAAATGTAAGTGTATTGTATGTACTAGAAATCTTTGGTTTTTTTAAACAAATTCTAAATTAATTTGAGTTATCAAAATATAAATTCTAAAATTAAATTAAGTTAATGAAATGCACATGAACAAAGTAGTTATTCCCAGAAACCGAAATGATCACACTCTTTCACTGAAAACTACTTATGGAAAATATCACACTCTGCTTTGAAAGAAAATCTCACAACTTTGCATATAAGTAAGTCAATCCCACACTTGTTGTAAATGAAAATTAATTACACTCTTCACACCAATTATATACACACTCGATTTCAACAGGAAAAGCTACTATTAATCTCAACACACATCTGTAAAAACAGAATTCATAATTATTTGAAATCAAAATGAAATAAACCTCTTCTTAAATGCATCCACACTTTCTTGAATTATAAATCACACATGCTTGAAATGTAACATCCAATTCTACAAATAAATCCTATGTTCTATAAGGAAAATAATTTTTTGTCTAAGTATAAAATCATATCATTGTTATCACTGTTCCTAAGATTAATTCATGTGCATCTAGAATCTATAAATGGAAGAAATGATTAGTAAAACAATCATAATTCAAATCTAAAATATATTAAAAATGCAACTACTCAATCGAATAGGCAGAAAGATTATGAAATTATATTGAAATTTCTATCTACTGAAAAAACAAACAAGAATCCTTCCTGCTTGGGGGGGGCTCCACGAGAAGCGGATAATCATGCTATCAATCAAACAATCAACCATGCATGGAAACAAAAAGGTTCTTTCATAAACTAGATATTAAAAACAGAGTTTAAATCTTTACTATCGCGTACTTATTTTTCAACCTTTCATTTCTACCGAGAGGTTTATTTATAAATCTCATAGCATTAACTGTTCAGAGTTCTACACCTAATCCTTTTCAACAGAATACTAATTTTAACTTGAAAAGATAATATAGCATAATTCGCTCATGATTTGTTATTATCAAAGCAAATCATGAGGCATATATCTCGTTCTCGCTCGCCTGTTGTCGATCACAGGGGTTGACTTTATCTTTCGCTGCATCATTGAGACCTACTTCCATCAATCTGGTTCATGAGAATAGGATGAAATCATTGAATGAATCAATTACTACATATCCATATATTTCACTTCCCATGTGGCACCTTGGAACCTGTCAAACCATGGACTTGGTTGCAGAATCATATACTAGTTGCACGATCATTGCAATTTGGTATTTGAAGCAAACATTAAACTAAATAACAAAGAAAATTATCAAATTATGAAATACAAGACAATTATATACCTACCATGTCATAATCCTGCATTTTGATGCCCATTGTGTGATTATGGGGGTCAAAAAGAAATAAAAAGAGTGAAAAGGGGTTTCAAAGAGAAGCAATTGTGAGGCTCAACATTCCCCCACAAAGAAGTCATTGCATCTCCTCTCGTAAAAATTTCAAAACTAATGAACCTTGCCTGTTATTTAACCCCTTCAGAAACTTGAGCTAAAACATCCAGATTTGTCTTCTTTACCTTTTTCTTAGTGATTGTCTTCCTTTGTTTCTTCATTAGAATCTTATACTTCAGACTTATGACTTTTCTCTTAAGGGATTTGTTTTTTTCCTTTAGCTTTTTATTCTTAGCATACCACAGAGTCTTCTATATTTCATTCTGCACTTTCAACATTTCATTTTCCTGTTTTAAGTGTTTGTTTAGTGTCTCCAATTCAAAAATTTATTGTTTGAGAGTATTTGCAATTGGAGGTTCTTGTGGACTATCAGACTGAATTCCTTTTTCTTGATTTGAGGAGGATGCGGTGGCCTTTTTTGTAGCTTTCTTCTCCAAAGACTCTATATAATCATATATCTCTTGTTGAACTAGGTCAATTTTAGGTATTCTTCTTACTGTATTAACAATTGGTGATGAAACTGGTGATGGAACTATAGGTGATGGAATCTTCAATTCTTCATATTCCTCCATATTAACAATCTTTACAAATTGTTGAGATGATTCCTTTGTTGATTTGTTGATTCTTGCACTTTTGTTGATACTAGATGAAGCTTTAGTAAGAGGAGTTTGATTTTGAACTTTTGTTTGTTCAGTCTTTGCATGATCTGTTTCCTGTGATTTCTTTCTAGACATATTTTATTCCTTATCACTAGTTTTTCTTCTTCTAATATTCCTTTTCTTAATATTTTCTAATACATCAGCAAGAGGAGTTTCATCTTTTGAAGGTTGCTTTGGTTGTAGAGGTAGGTCATCTTTAGGGTTTAGATATATCTTTCTTCTACTTTTTTTTATTTTTTTGCTAGGTTCTTCTTGTTCTATCTCTTTAAAATGATTCCTGACTATAAAAATTTCCCAATCATCTCCTATGCTCTCAAGGTGGGCTTCAATTAACATTTTTATCAAATTATGATGATACATAGTATTCTAGATAGATTGTATTTTCCTTTGAGTATTACCAGTCATTTTCATTAGACTATTGAGTAAGAAATAAGGAAAATTAATTTTATTACCCTCAAAAAAATGCATCATCAAACGTATATGATAGAAAAACATGCATTTGAACCTACATTCACAAGTAATGAATTTTTGGATAACCAACAGTAAATTTCTCCATTTGCTTTTAAGAGTTTTACTTGGAATGCCTTTATTAAAAATTGAAGTATCCATACCTGGGTTTTTAAGAAATGTTTTATATTCATTTCTTTCAATTCCTCTATTTTTAAACCATCTCTCACTAACCCTAGGTAATCTAGTTACTTATTCCATGAAAGGTTTTGTCACCACTATTTTAATATCCCCAATTTTTGCTTCCACTCCATCAAACGCTCAGGCAAAAGACCTGGTCACCTATCTGTCATAGTCGTCGAATCTTTCTAAAAATTCAAACCATTGTGTTTGTTGCAACATTTGTTTGAATTGTGGATATCCTTCCATTAATTTCTTCCCATTTGGATCTGTCCTCACAATAACCCCCATGTTGGCGAAATTTTGACCTGCAATTGCTTCCTTTAACGGGGTTATGGAGTGCAAATGGTTTCGGCAATCTGAGTATGGATGAGACTGAAATCGTTTAATGTAAATGAGTGAAAAGGCCTTCAGAAAAATGGAATATGAATGAGAGCAGAATTATCAATGAAATAGGTTTTATGGAGTGGAGTATCTGCGTAATGATGAATGATGAATGGGCTTACGACAAACTTCATTGATAAGATATAGTATTTATAACTCAGTTAAAAGTTGGAATAGTAATGATTATTTTGAGGTAGCAATGTCTATCTTATTTCATAAACAAATGTTTTTATCTTTATTCTTTAATATAATATTTACATTCATTCAAATTAATGCTTTGATTAACCTTTTTGAGTTGTCCTTGGATGCCTTCAGTTGCAAGCTTCATCATTCTTTCTGCTAAAATCTTCAATTATCCCAGTTGATGATCCCTGTCAATATCAACTACAAAATTTTGTTAAAGTTGTAGATTCTCAACAATTTTGTAGCTACTTATTTTCAAAAATAAAAAGAGGGTTTCAAATAAAATGGGATTATAATAGGGTTGAAGAAAATCTAGAGTGCCAATAATGCTTGGTTTTCATCCTAAATTTTCTGTATAAACATGCCAAGAATGTTGATTTTCATGTTTATACAATTTTATTTATTTATTTATTTTATTTTTAGAAAAAGAAAAAAAACTTTGCAAATCAAGTAGGGGAGGAAGGGAAATACTTCCTAACCATCTACAAATCAATATTGTCTTGCATATTTTTAACAAATTTATCCTTTGTCAATGGCTTGTGATAAATTCTCAATCGATGACCATTTATAAGGAAGGTCACTCTTTCTTCATCAATGGTTCTAGTCCTGATTGCACCATTATCAAAGACGGTTTCAATCTCATAAGGCCCAAGCCAATGAGTTTGAAATTTTCCTTGAAAATATTTAAACTTTGAGTCGAGAAGTAATGCCCAATTTCATGGCTGAAATTTCCTTTCTTTTATGTACTTGTCATGCCACCTGGATCTTTCTTGTTGAACTATGTTGGTTCTTTGAATAGCATCTTGTCTTATCTCATCTAGTTCATTCAGTTGTTCTATTCTTTGTTTCTGTGCTTCAGATAGATCAAGACCTAATTTAATTGTTGTCTTGAAGGTCTTTACCTCGAACTCAATAGGAAATAAGACTTGCTTCCCATAAACAAGTTCACAGGGAGTATGTCATGTGGTATTTCTCCATGTGGTACAGTATGCCCATAATGCTTCTAGAAGCTTTTCTTCCCAATCACTTCTATGCAGATGCACAGTTTTGGTAAGAATTGCTTCAGTTACTTTATTGGTGGATTCCACCTGTCCATTTGCCTGTGGATGATATGGAGTGGAATTCCGATGTTTGATTTTGTATTCCTCCATTATCTTCTGTACCAAATTGGATGTAAATTGAGTACCTTGATCTGTCACAATTTCCCTTGAGACACCAAAATGAGTAAAAATATCCTCAAAAATAAATGAAACTACAACATTTTTAGTAGGAAAAGAAAGTGCTTTAGCTTCTACCCATTTTGTAACATAATTAGTGCAAACATGAATGTACCTTTTTTGTCTTGATGGTGGATTCCATTTATCAAAAGGTTCAATGAGTACTTGAGGTTGTAGATACATTTCATTTCAAGGAACATGTTTCCCCATTCTTTGACAACTATCACATCTCTTAACATATTCTTTGGCATCCTTAAAAAGGAAAGACCAATAATATCCTAAGAGAAGGACCTTTATCAGCAAAGTGTCCTCCACATGGTTCATCATGAAAATCTTTTATATCTTTGGTACTTCATCTTCTCTGACACATCTTCAAATGATCTAGCCATGTTTCATATATTTCTTCATTTATCCATGAGTAAGACGCACTAATTTGAATTGCCTTTCTTTTCTCTCGAGGAGACAAATATAATGGTAACTTCCATGTAGCCAAATGATATGATTAAGAATATTAGTTGTGCTAAGATCCTCCTCATATTAGAAACAAAATTGTATTCATGTGCTTAAGGATTCATGAGTTTTGCAAGTGAAATAATGAGTTTTATGTTAATTTTATGAGCAATTTTAACGTAAATAAGAGATTGAATAGTAGCATAAAAATGTACATAACATCACCAAAAACACATCACAATAGGAACATGATGAAGGATCTCAGCCCTCCTGGGCTATATCTTCTTGGTTCAACTTCCAATGGCTTGGGCCTCTCTATTATGCTCAAATGTGTAAAAATATGTGTTTAAAATACTCAAATGCTTCTAAAACCTACTCCAATGAGTCTGTAATGTCCAAAAATGGATACCTAGCCTCTTTCTTCCCCCAATTTGGTCGAAAAATGGAGAAGTTATGACCTCTCCCAATTTCCCCACTATTTTCTCCACAATTTCCGGCAACGAACCACCAATTTGGCCCAAAAATCCGCTAACTGGCCCACAAATCCACCGAAATCCGGGTGGATTTGTTGGGCGGTTGAAAAGTCCGCCAATGCCCAAAAATCATGGAGAAACTGGTCATATGGGGCCATATACCCCGAGGCTAAGGCCTTAGGCCTGCCCCCGTTGGCTTGGCCCTTTTATCCTCGATGCGTGGTCAGATTGGTCCAAGTGACCTGGGCCTGGTCCCCGATTCAAATCCCCACAGCTAAAACTCCTAGTGGTTAGCTAGGTGGTCACATGTCAATCTTTACGTGTTGCGGTTAGGCTGGCAATTCGCTGGCTTAACCACTTACCTCTTAACTCCAGCGGTTAGTAAAATTTCAGCGTGTGTTCACATGATTCAAACATGGTGGTTAACATTCATCCAGTGATTACATTCTTTGTGTGTTCACATGAAATGGTTTTTGGGACCATCAGGTGAAGGCCTGACAGTTAGCCCCACCCACGGTCCCAATGAACTATAACATTAATGCGTTCCCCATATGGTTAAGACCCACAGTGTAGGTGGTGTGGTAATATGTTGTGTTGTGCATTGGAAGGTTCCAATTTCGAATCCTGTGACCTTTGCTCGGTTGTTGAACCAACTTTTAGTGGCCCCCCAGGCTACCATGTGGTGACCTTCGTCTAGGCCACATGTTAGCCTGTGGTTGGCCACTATTCCAACCAATAAAAACCATAAATTTCTGATCAAATCAAAGTGTTCCACTTGGCATGATCTAACTCACCATCAATAAACCCAGTCAGCACCACATCATAATTCCCCGTCAGCACCACCTAGATATTTCTGTCGGCGCCACGTCATCAGTATGGACTGTTGACTGGGATGTCCCTTTTTTTTCAAATTTCTATATTTGAGAAAGTGAACAAAAGTCATTTTTGGAGTCATACAGAGTCTGTTTTGCATGAAACGAGTTGTGTCGGATTCAGGATGAAGAGAACTATGCAATCGTTCAAGTTCCACACCATTCTGATGACTTTGAATTTTTAGCATAATTCTGAGGACCTGCTCATTCCTCCCCACAGTAAGCATTTTGGAACCCAAAAGATCACTTTTAGTTGTCCAGCAGGTGAGGGTATAGTTCCCTCACCTTTCCAATCTCTATCCATTTGAATTTTGAAGGATTTGTTCCCTTGAGCCCCACTCGAAAATAGTTGACACTTCCTCTTTTCGATGTCCTTATTCTTTTGTCAAGTATAGTGTCTTGTTGAAGCTCATCAAGGAATTCTGGAGAAAAGTCTTCAATAAATGGAATTTGAACGTTCTCTCCTTGATCTTCAATTAAAGGAGGCTCATACAACCTTAAGTTATCAACATTAACAATAGCATAAATTTGCATATATGAAGGTAAATCCAACCTAAAGGTATTATTACCAATCTTTTCCAAAATTCTGAATGGACCATATCTAATTGGTTTTAGCTTTTTACCTTCTCCTTGGAGCCTCTCCTTGCTAATGTGAAGCCAAACTTCATCACCAACTTGGAACTTGTGATCTACACGATGCTTGTTGTGCCTTGCTTTGTACTTGCCTTGGCTCTTTTCAAGTTGTTCTTGAACTCTTTGGTGTACCAATTGGATTTGTTCAATGAACTTTCTTGCTTTATCTATGTCACTATGACCATCAATACCAACATCTTTACCAAAAATTAAATCCAAAGGAGATTTACGCAAGTATCCCAAACATGCCTCAAATTGTGATGTTTGAGTTTAAGAGTGCTTGGCCCAGTTGTAAGCATGTTGAGATAGTGCAAATGTTCATCCCACAACTTAGGATGTTTGTTGCAATACCCATGAAGAAGATGTATCACTGTTCTGTTCACCACCTCTGTGGTTGGAAATACTGAGAGGGAGGGTGAATCAGTATTTCTTTTTATGTTCTTCTTTTTATCACCAAAACATATATATACATATATATGGAACACAGAAATAGATAGCTGAAATAGATGCTTTTATTAACACAAACAGCGTAATGAAATAAATTGGTATATGTTTGGTCTTTTAGTGCATCACTGGATTTTTGTTGAGACTGATAGCACTTGTGTTATCACAATAGATGGTAATTGGTTGATTTGTACCTATGTTGACATATTTTAGAGCTTCCTTCATCCATAGTATTTGAGTACAACAGTCTGTTGCAGCTATATACTTGGCTTCGGCTGTGGATAATGACATGGATGTATGTTTTTTGCTGAGCCAAGATACTAAATAGTCTCCTAGAAAGAATGCATTTCCACTAGTACTTTTCTGATCATCTACACTTCCAGCCCAATCAGCATCAGTGTATGCAGTTACAGTCAGTGTTGAGCTCTTAGGGTACCAAAGGCCAAAATCAGGAGTTCCTTTCAGATATCTAAGAATTCTTTTTACATCTAACAAATGGGATTGTTTAGGAGCAAATTGAAATCTTCCCACCATTCCTACTGCCTGCATTACGTCGAGTCTTGTAGCAGTCAAGTACAGAAGGGCTCCAATTATTGACCCATAATGAGTTGCATCTGCCAGAGGGGAGTCATCACCTTTGCTTAATTTTCAATTTGTGGTCATAGGTGTGCTCATGGGTGCACAGTCTTCCATTCCATATATTTTAAGCATGTCTTTAATATATTTGGCTTGAGATATAAATAATCCTGCTCTGGTTTGAGATACTTGTAGTCCAAGGAAGTGAGATAACTCTCCTATCATTGACATCTCGAATTCTTGGTTTGTAGATTACTGTGGTGTGGTTTCTGAGAGGAAATCGGATATTCCACAGTGTTCATCTTTTCATTTGTCGACGTTTCGAGTCTAGACCAAGACTCATCATCAGATCATCAACATAAACAAGTGTGACTAGTAGCTTACCTTCATCCGTCTTTATGTAGAGATTAATTCCTGCCACTCCCTTCTTAAAGCTTGGTTGTTGTAGATAGTGGTCCAATCTTGCATACCAAGCTCTAGGAGCTCATTTCAACCCATATAATGCCTTTTTCAACTTACAGACTAAGTCTTTTCCTTCCGTTAGATCAAACCCTTCTAGTTGCTCCATGTAGACTTATCCCTTGAGTTCCCCATTCAAAAGTGTTGATTTTACGTCCATTTGATATATTTTGAATCCTTTTGAGCAAGCAAATGCCAAGAACATCCTGATAGCTTCCATACGAGCTACTGGTGCAAATGTCTCTTCAAATTCAATTCCTTCAATTTGTGAATAGCCTTTGCAGACAAGCCTTTCCTTGTTTCTGATAACTTGTCCTTCTTCATTCCTTTTATTTTTGAATACGCACTTGGTTCCTATTATTTTTTTGTCCTTTGGACAAGGTACCAGCTCCCATGTCTCGTTCTTCTCAATTTGGGACATTTCTTCTTCCATGGCTTTTACCCAATGAGGATCCTTGCTTGTGCAAATGTTTCTTGTTCTATCATGGATAGAAGAGCAATAACATTTCTCTTTGGTGTAATTACCATCCTTCTTCAGGTTTGCATCCCTTTATCTCTATTGCCAATAATCTACTATTCTTGATGATATTTCTGGAGAAACTTCATCTTTGAAGGGGTATGAGGTGGTTCTTTTTCCTCTTCTTCTTCTTCCTGATCTATTTCGTCTTCTTTAGGTTCTTCTTCTTCAATGAGAGGATCATCTTCATGTTCTTCAATTTCTTTTTCTGGAAGGTCTTCATAAATGCTTTCCACTATTTTCTTTAGTCGAAAATTGTAGCACTTGTAGGCTTTGCTCCGTGTAGAGTATCCAAGGAATATCCCTACATCAACCCGAGAATCAAAATTTCCTGGTGAGCCATCATTGATTTTTATGAAGCACTTGCTTCCAAAGATATTGGAGTACTTTACTGAAGCAGGTCTTCTTTTCCATAATTCATAAGGAGTTTTTTCACAATTTGGTCTTAATTGAGTTTGATTCAAGGTATAGACAGTTGTCCCAACTGCTTCTCTCCAGAATTTTGGCTGCAAGTCTGCTACTAATAACATTGTTCTTTCCATTTCTTGAACTCTCTGGTTTCTTCTTTCAACTACCCCATTTTGCTGGGGTGTTCTGGCAGCAAAGAATTCTCTTTTAATTCCATGTATGTTACAGAACTCATTAAATTATTTTGATGTGAATTCTCCCACTCTATCTGTTCTGAAGCACTTAATTTTTTAGTCCTTTTCATTTTCTACAAGTGCTTTTAGATTCTTAAAACACTCAAATGTTTCAGATTTATATTTTATAAAATATATCCACATCATTCTATTATAGTCATCAACAAATAAAACAAAGTACCTTTCTCCTTGGAGTGTCTGATTTCTAGTTGGTCCACATAAATCAGCATGGATGATCTCCAAGGGCTTTGATGTAGAGAGCTCCTTGATCTTGTGGTTGGTTCTGGTTTGCTTTCCATGTTGACAGGGACCACATACTCCTTGATTTGGTTTGAATAGCCTTGGGATGTCTCATATAGCTTTAATCTTGCTAATATTGATCAGATTTTCGAAGCTTGTATGTCCAAGTCACTTGTGCCACAACCAACTTTCATCTGTCTAACTCAGGTAGCATTTATATTCTTGAATCTTATTCAGAATGTAAATGTTGTCTGATGTTCTAACCCCTTTCGCCACAAGTTCCCCTGAGGAAGAGTTCCTTATTTCACAGTCTTTGGTGCTAAAGACAACATTATGTCCTTGATCACAGATTTGGCTAACACTCGGGAGGTTGTGTTTGAGCCCGTCTACTAGCAGATCATCTTGAGCCTTTCCTTTTCCATTGATGATGATAATAGTTCCTTTTCCCGCAATTCTGCCAGATCCACTTCCAAAGGACACATTTCCTTCCTTTTTGATCAATGAGACAAACTTCCTTTTGTCTCCTGTCATGTGTTTGGAGAACCCACTATCCACAAACCAATGATTTTCATTACTTTGAGCATATAGAGCCAAGCCACATTTATCCATGTTGGGATTCTCACTACTTGCTTTTCCTCCTTTGAGTGGGTAGTTTTGTTCATAGTGTCCATTATTGTAGCATAATGAGCATATCAGATCAAATTTGGTCAAGGGATCAAACAAATTGAAGGTTTTGATTTGTCCCTAACTTTTGGGGGAATATGGTTTGATTATTTGATCCTTTAGCTTTGGTGTTTCACTCTTGCGATCCATGCAATGTCTGGCTTAATGACCAAAGTCTTTACAATGAAAACAATGTCCAAGAAAGATAGTTTTGTACCTGTTGTAGTAGCCACGGTTTGAGTCAATTTCCTTCCTTGGAATTACTCCCTCTTCATTCTTTGGATTTGATATGGGCCTTTGATGGAATACGGGTTTGTATTTGTTGTAGTATCCACGATTCAAATCCATATTCTTCTTTGGAGTTATTCTCTCTTCATTCTTTGAATCTGGGATGCGCCTTTGATGACATATTTTTTCTTCTTTTGGGTTGTTGGAAAGTGCATCGGCATAACTTTTCGCACTGGTCTTAGTGCTTGATGATTATCCTTTAAAGCCTATTCTAGACTTGTCATGTTGAGGTTTTTGACTTTTTAGGATAGTCTCAAGTATTTGAGAGCTTTTCCAACCCTTTTTGACTTGCTCCAATTCCTTCCTCAGAGATACTATTTCAACTTCACGTTCTTTGCAAGTCTCTTCTTTTTATTTTAGCTTTGTTTCCAAGAGATCTTCCCTTCTTATTGTTTCCTCATTTTCTACCTTGAGAGAAATGATTTTATTCCATAACTTCTCATTTTCTTCAATGGCACTTATTAACAGTTCATTTACATTTCCTTCTACCCCTGAGTCATCTTCATTTGTGAATGCCATGAATAATTTTTCTTGGCTTTCATCGTGGTCACTTTCCTCATCTGATTTCCTTTTGATGACTACAAATTCATCCTCATCAGACTCATCTTGCTTAGAGAAGAAGTTCTTCTTATTGGTCCCTTTCTTTTTGTATACCCTTCTTTTAGAATTTCCTTCATCATCGCTATCATGTTTATGAGGATGTTTTGCAACATAACGACCTATTTTTCCACATTTGAAATAGATAAGAGGGTACTTACCTTTTAGCTTAGATCCTTTCTTCAGATTTCGTACAAATTGAGCCAATTCGGATTCCACATTGAAGTCATCACTACAGTGATTCCTTTCTTCCCCTTCTTTGATTTTGAAGCCTTGAATGTTTCATCTTTGAAGCTTAAGCCACCTTTTCTCATCTCATAGGCAACAAGGACTCCATGGAGTTCATCCATCTTGAGAGTATCTAGATCCTTTTCTTCTTCTATGGTGCTTATTTTGGATTCAAATCTCTCTGGAAGAGATCTTAATACCTTTTGAACAATGGTACTTTCTTCAATATTTTCGTCCAATCCTTTAAGGGAGTTGACCACTCCAGCTACTCGAAGGAAGTATGATGAATTATCTTCTTCATCTTCCATCTTCACACTTTCAAATTGTCTCCTATGGGTTTGAAGCTTTGCCTTCTTGACTTTTGAGTCTCCATCCTATAATCCAACTAGCTTATCCCACATTTCTTTGGCATAGTTACAAGTCATGACTTTTGTAAACATGGAATCAGTGGTTCCACTAGCGATGGAGTTCAAGGATTTTGCATTTTCAATGTAGGATTTCCTCTCGTCTTGATCTGTTGGAAGAGTGGGAGGAATTTGGTACTCATTTTGAATGAAATGCCAAACTTCGGGTCTAAGGGACATTAAGTAGTAGGTCATTCTCTTTTTCCATAAACCAAAATTAGTGCCATCAGGTCTTCCTGGTGCTTCGTGATTCCTCATCATGGCTATGAATCCTTCTTCAAGCTGTTAGACTAATATGAAGAAGCCTGCTCTGATACCAATTGTTGGAAATAGTGAGAGGGGGGTGAATTAGTATTTCTTTTAATGTTGTTCTTTTTATCACCAAAACAGATATATATATATATAGATATATATATGGAACACAGAAATAGATAGCTGAAATAAATGCTTTTATTAACACAAATAGTGCAAAGAAATATATACAATATATAGATGGTTGCAATCAGTTGCCAAGAACCAACTTGGACTTTTGTGAGGCTCCAACTTCCAGAGCACCAACTTCGTTCTTCCAAGGCAATAGTTCTACACTTAGGAGCACCAACTCCCAAGGATTCTAGTCCTTTCAGTTATGAGGCTCCAACCCTGTGGGCTCCAACCAAAACCTAGTATAAATTGTTTTGTTGTAGTTCTCTGCTCCCAAACCTGTTGAGCTTCTACTTCACTCCTGTTCTCCTGCCTCTCCTGCCTCTCCTAAACTTCGGCTTCCTCTCACACTGATTATTCGCACCCACTTCCTTATTTTTTCTTATTTTTGTATTCCTGATGCCTCTAACTGTTCATTTCCACTTCCCACTAGCTCTTCAGCTTCTTCAATGCTCGCTTCAGCTTCCTCTCCATTGGCTTTTCCTTTGGCTTCCTCTTCTTCATTGATTTGGCTTTTCGGTTTCCTCTACGCTGGCTTTCCATTCGACTTCCTGGCTTTTTAGTTGTTGTATATTAAAAACTGTAATAGAGCCCCATTTTTCAATGATAATAGGCATACACAGAGACTGTATTGTTTAACGGACATGCCACGTCCCAATCGTAATCGCAATCAGCTTTAGTTCAGCCTCCTGAACTATCGGGAGCGTTATTATAGGCTTTTTGGCCTAAAGAACCTCGCGCAATACAAATGTTTAAATACACAGGAATATATGAAATAGAACAATTGAACTGCTTAAGGGCAGACTTCAAATTTAATTCACATGAGTCTATAACTGCATCGGATCCGATGTGCAATCGCAGTCAGTAGTCGTGCTCATGACATCGTTGATGGCCGATGGCCAATTCTCCACTGGACGTGATATTATATTAAGCAGTAGTTGATAACTCCATCGGATCCATGGCAAGGCCTTACACACTTGCGATATGGCGAATGCGATATCATATTAAGCCCAGCTAAAATGTTGCATCGGGTCCAATCTTGCAATAGCAATCGGCGCTTTGCGGAGGACATCCCTTTAGGCATTATTGCAATGGGAAGATGCGATATATAATAAAACGTTTCATAATGTGCAGTGGGTCCGCACATATCACAGTTATATGATATCCATATATATATTGCAGTCGGGGGTTTTGGGGTGATGGCATGGTAGAACCCGTCGATTTCACTGTTGTTGATATATATATGCTGATATATATAATATATTATATATATATTATATATATATATATATATATATATATATATATATATAATTTCTCTGCTCGATAGTTTATGCCAATACAACTATGATTTCTGCCTCCGATAGTGTATTTTCAATACAACCAAGTCTTCCGCCTCTAATAGTGTAAATGCATATATATGTGAGTTTTGGCCTTCGATAGTGTTAATGCATGCATATATGCTCTCCGATAGCTTTGTTTTTCTCTTTGCTCCTCTGATAGATCTGTTTTTCTCTTGCTCCTCCGATAGCTCTCGATAGCTCTGTTTTGCTCTCTGCTTCCTCTGATAGCTCTGTTTGCTCCGTTTTCTCCTCTGTTTGACCTATTTGCTCCACCGATGGCTCTGTTTTCTCCCTCAATGGCTTTGTTTGCTCCCTCTAATGGCTCTGTTTGCTTCTCTTGGCTCCTCGAATGTTGCCATATTAACATCAATGACAATCTATGTCAACATCTGCTTGACCATATGTTTGTGGATGAAAATTTATACTCTTTTTCAACTTGTTGTCCATGAATCCCCACAAGATTGATCAAAAATTCCCAACAAAGCGAGAATCTCAATCACTAACAATGGATGTGGGCAAACCAAAATTCACCCATACATTCTGAAAGAATAACTAAGCAGTCTGTTCAACTATAACTTGCTTTTTACATGGCATCAAAATACACATTTTCTTGAACCTATCCACAAATACATACAAATAATCATGACCTCTTTTTGGCGATGGAATACCTCCTACAAAATCCATAGAAACACTCTCCCACAATCGTGAAGGAACCGGAAGTGGTGTGTACAATCCTAACTTCCTATTGCTAGGCTTACTGACTGCACATAATGAACATCCTTTAATAAAACATGACACACTTTCAAGCATACGATGCCAATAAAAATACCTTTGTAGATGTGACACCGTCTTACTTACACTAAAATGACCAACAATAAGAGATGTGCCTCTCTTATGATGTTAGCTCTTTCTCCCTATGGAATACAAATGTTTCCAAGATGGTACAACAAGTTATCATGCAAATGATAATCCAAATCCTCTACTTGGTTACCTTGACTCAAGCTTGCATAAACATCTTGAACGTCATTGTCTAATGCATATTTCTCAATATAACTTTCATGCAAAACAAAATTATGCTTGAGTAAACTAGTTGCACTAACAATAGGCCTAGAAGAGAATATCAACAACTTTATTGCAGATACCTTTCTTATACCTAATTACCAAGTGGAATTGTTGAAGAAAAACCATCCATCAGAAGTTCCTTGATTGCTACAACTTTGGTTGAGATTACAAGTATTACAATGGTTGATGATTAGTGTGAATGATTGTTTCCTTACCCATCAAGTAGTTTTTCCACTTCTCACCCTTTACACCAATTCATATAGCTCCTTGTCATAAGTAGGATATTTTATCACTTCACCATTAAAAGTTTCCGAATGAAAATATATAGGCTTAACATGTTGCATGAGGAATGCACCCATGGTGTAGTCACTAACATCAGTCTGAATCTCAAATGATTGTCTCAAGTCTGGAAGTGAAATTACTAGTGCTGAACTGATCTTTTCCTTCAATGCATCAAAGGCCTTTTCTTGTTTGCCTCCCCACTGAAAAATCCTTTTCACACTTGTCAATGCATGAAAAGGAGTTGTTATAGAAGAAAAGTTAGCAATGAATTTCCTCCAATATTGGGTTGCTCCCAAAAAACTTCTTACCTCAGTAATTGTCTTGGGCCTTGGCCAATTAAAAATGACATCAACCTTGGAGGGATATATTTTCAACTCACCTCCCTCCAACAATATGACCCAAGTAAACTAAAGAATTTTTTCCAAACTCACACTTCGACATCTTAAGATACAACTGTTCTTCCTTTAAGACATCACATACTTTTCTTGCATGCATGACATTTTCATCACGCGGTTTACTGAAAATTAAGATGTCATCTAAGTAGACTATAACAAAATCATCAAGAAATGTCTTCAACACATCATTCATCACATGCATGAATGTAGCATGAGCATTACATAAACCAAAAGGCATAACTATCCATTCAAACAAAACTTGTTTTGTTTTGAATGTTGTCTTCTGAATGTCTCCTTCAGCTATTCTAATTTGATGGTAGCCACTCTATAAGTCCAACTTACTAAAATATTTTTCATCTTTCAATTGATCAAGTAAATCATCTATTCTAGGCAATGGGTAATGGTTCTTTACCGTAATTTTATTCAATGCATGGAAGTCCACACACATGTGCAATGTTCCATCCTTATTTGACACCAAGACAATAGGTGAACCACATGGTGAGGAAGATGGCCTGATGATCCCTTTATCCAACAACTCTTGAATTTGCTTCTTAATTTCAGCACTTTCCATCACTGACATCCTGTACATGCCAATGTTAAGAAGAGGACAATCCTGCTACAATTGTATCTCATGTTGGTTTCCTCTCTTGGAAGGTAATCCCTTTAGTTCTTGAAACATCTCATCATATTGGTTAACTACATCAACCAATTCAGATTTCAATTTTGAATCACAACCTTTAAAATCTTCAATATCAATAGCATTCTTCGGTTTGATCATTAGAAGCACAAAATTCTTACTTGAATTCACTAGTCTTTTCATTTGCCCCGCATTAACAAGTGAAAGATTTAGTTTCTTGCTATGAGCTCTCAGAATATATTCTACTCTGCCTTTGAACAAATGGTATTTGTTTTCATGTCTATGGATGATATTTTTTTCTGTCATAGAGGTACGGGTTGCCCAAAACTATGCCACATATGTCTAATGGCACAACATCAAGCTCCACTTCATCTATGAAATTTGCAGTAATGGCGAATTTCAGTTTACACTTTCTAGTAACCTGCAATTGTGCATTGTCACACACCCATCCAAGTGGATATGGTTTATGATGTGAAATGGTTTCCAAGTTTAAACTTTTGACAATGTTTTCAGAGATAATATTGGCTTGAGAGCCACTGTCGAAAATTGTATCAATCTTGCTATGTTTTGAGATCACCATTATGTGAAAAACTTTATCCTCTTCTTTTCATTTGGAGTTTCATTTTGTGAATTTGAAGTACTAGTGCTAGCAATGGATTCTTTTCCTTTTATACCCATGGTTGTAATTTTAGTTTCATCACCCGAATCGGAACCCAAATCATGTTGAGTGGTTGCAGTTGTCTTTTGTTTTCCCTTGTTGTTGAATTTTTTTGGTTTCATTTCAGGATGAAGCTTTCAACAATGACCTTCATCGTGACCCTCTTTGGAACAATGTTTGCATGTTAATTTCTCTCCATCTTTCTTGATAGATGCATTTTTCTTTCCCTTCCCTTTGAAACCCTTTTCTTTTTCTTTACTCTTAAATGGGTTTTTACTACCTTCTTTTGGAATGTTTTTCCCTCTTGCCTCAAGATGAGTGGTTTGCACACACACATCATCTAGATTATTGGGATTAAACATTAAGATAGGATGCCTAAGATAACTATGTAATCCCCCTATGTACTTCAGTAACATGTCTTGTGATTGCAAATCTACACCTAACATTAGATACCTTTTTCTGAATTCTTGGGTGTAATATTGCACATTTTGACCTTTAAGTTGTCTAAAGTTCTACCAATTCATGATGGATTTATGCATATAAGTTAGAGGGTATAATTGTCTTTTAATTGCAGCAATGAAATCAGACCAAGAAATTGAGATCTTACCGTGTTTTTTTATCTCCTCTTGTGTCTTTGATTCCCACCATACTAGTGTTGCACCCTCCATTATCAAGGAAGCTAATTGAATCTTTATGTCATCCTCTTGAAAGTTTTGAATTTTGCAATAGACCTCCAACTGGTGAATCCAATTATCAAGCTTCTCTACATTCACTCCACCATTATACATGAGAAGCTCAAATTTAACATCAAGTTTTAGTAAGGGTGATTTATTAGCTCCTTTTGAGGTATGTTGATGAGTATGAGTAAGAGTTGTGTTAGTGGAAGAGGGTGAAGATTCCTATGAAGAAGAAGATGAAGAAGATGGTGGAGAGGGTGGAGGTTTATCTATATTTCCATTACCTCCTCTTCACCTTGCAGCCTGATATTCCTTTCTTCATAGAGGACCTTCACCATCTCTGTCATATCAAAGAAATCCTTCCTGAAGACCTTATCATCTTTTGTCATGTTTGTAGGTTATCCTTCATGAGACATGCTCTCTGGAGTCTCAACTGCAACTTGAGGATGAACTGGTGTTGGATATTGTGGCAATCTTTCCCTCCTTCGCCTTGACCCAACTTTTGGGCTTCCAACCAACCAACTCCCCTTCTCCTCTTTTGAGTTTTAACCTTGTAAGCATGACATAAATTTGCAAACAGTTAAATCCTTCTTGCACAAAGAAAACCAAGCTCTGATACCAAAATGATCTGATTAATAATATTAGTTTGTTGTTCTAAGATCCTCCTCAGATTAGAAACAAAATGTTATTCATGTGTGATGCAGGAGAATTTAGACCTAGTCAGTAATGTGATGGTATGATCACATGTTGTGACTAACAAAGGGTTGGAAGACAAAAGATTAGTTAATTTTACTAATTTAAATGTATGAGAGTGTTTTAATTGTTGTCAAAATATGAGGAAAAAGGGTATAGTGGCTGATTTATCCTCTCTACATGGAGATCAGGCCAAGCAGTTAAATTATTTGGTTTGAATAGGATGTGAAGGATTTGAAAGCTTAAATTAGCATTTGGTTGAGAAAAGAGTGGAGCAAGGGGATTCTTTAGGAGAGAGTGAGAGATTTCTAGATTTGAACTAAGTTTGGCCCATGAATCCATTCTTGTATAAATTATGATCTTTTTTCATAATTCGAAAGGTTAGTTAGAAGTTAGTCATGAGTTAGATTCAGATGGAAAGATAGGATGAATGAGCGAGAAGAGGACTGAAACAGTCGAGTCTGATTGTTTCCTTGTAAATATTATAATACTAAATAGTGTGGATTGTGTATATTATGGGTGAGAATTTGTATCTGTATGCGTTTTAATAACCTTATGTTGTATTAAATGTGAAAACGAGAAATAGTGTGGAATCTTGTGTTGAAAGAAGCATGAATGTCTGATGGGGTTTCCTTTATGGAATCCGTATTTAAATTGTTTAATAAACCTTGTGTAAAGGCATGTAGATATCAGGAATGCATGTTGAATTGACGGAAGTACCAACGGAAGAAAACATAGTTGAGTTTGGCTTTAAACTCACAGTTCTATTGTTCTATGTGATCGCATTTAATCTTTCTTTGTGTGTATTAACAATTGCGGCGTTCGAAAGTGTATGGATTCCTTAATCATGTTGAAGTGTTGCACTCGT
The DNA here is from genome assembly GCA_000404065.3 of Pinus taeda. Taxonomy (NCBI): domain Eukaryota; kingdom Viridiplantae; phylum Streptophyta; class Pinopsida; order Pinales; family Pinaceae; genus Pinus; species Pinus taeda. The sequence continues at coordinate 196,371 of APFE030247297.1, read as the reverse complement.
TTTTAACCATTGGTTGCCCCCAGTAAAACAATGGGGGTTGGCTTGTTATTAAACCTTGTATTAATCGAAGTCTTGCGAGCAGTAGACTCTGAAAACCTTTGTCATCGGGGGTTAATCTCAAGTACGGACCTGAGTTGTTATAAATTGAGGTTTATAATCCTATCGGCTCCATGAAGCGGTAATGTCACGTAGGTCTTTGTGTGATACCATAATGACTATCGGATCACTAATGAACGCTGGCCGTTGGATGGATCTCGCATCGCATTGGTCGTAAGTGAAGGGACCCTGACCTGGCGAAACTGCGAAATGCGACTTGCGATACGAAGCACGTCGATAGATATTTCATCGCAATGTTAACAAGTAAATAAATCCTACCCAATGATTTTGTGATATGTGATGAGCCGAGAATGCGGTGAAGTGTCAGCCGTCAGATTGACAGTGGCAATCAACGGTGGAGATTGAAGTCCATTGCAATATCGGCGATCGTGCAAGCAGGGATTTGTCATCGTATTTCTTTCGCATGTGATATGCGATAAAACTTGGGCCTAAGGCAGACCCGAGAAGTTTATAGACGCAAGTTTGATTTCCTTTGAAATCCATCCTTTGCGTCCATCAGCTGGTTGTGGTGTATTTCTTTTGTTTGCCTGTTTGCAGGGTGTAAAGGTGAAGACCGCCTATAGAGAGCGCCTCTGATGTAAGTGTGGACCTAATTCACTAGCCACATGTAGAGAACAGTAAAATCATAGTTTTGTTGCGTCATATTTGGTATCAAAGCTAGACTAACGCTCTTTGGAAATTGGTTGAGAAATTGAATTTTAATCTCAACATATGTATAATTTGCACTGAAGTGAATTCGATATAAATGGAGATCAGAGCACAAAGGATACTAAGATCGGAATGGGGAAACAGTGAATCTTCTGATGAAGGTCTAGTAAGAATATTTATTTTGATGATTTTGCATAGATTTGTTTTGAATGTCTGAAAAACAACAAGGGGTTGAAATTTCAAAGGAGAAGATGTTTTCCTTTCAAGAAAATGAAATTTCTATGTAATTTGATTGAATGATTGGTTTGATTAAAAGGAAAATTGAAGTAGAAGGTTTGGAATTTAAATTTAAATAGAAGAGTGGTTTGTTATGGCACTGAAGACATTTAAATGATTTGAAGAATTTTGTGGAAATTGAAGAGTGAATGAAGATTGCTTAAAGTATTGTTGAAGACAATGATATTGATGGTTGAAAGAACAGAGATTGGGTTTCATAGCACTGAAAGAAGAACCACTACAATGAATGTGGAATTTTTAGAAGCAAAACAGGATTTGCTTACAAACAGGTTATCAGAAGGAATTTGTAGTGTCTACCATGAATTGGTAAATATAATTGAAACTCAGATCTAATCTTAATTGATCTTGAAAGTTGAAGATTCCATTATGAAAAGTAATATGAAAAATAGTTGTTGACTGTATGCAGGATTTTGAATGGAAAAGTTTAAATGAAATAGTGAACAGATGAATCATTTGGCAAAGATTTAACTAATGGAATGGGAATTAGTTTTAAGACATCTTTGAAGAAAAATTGCAGGTTTTAAAAGGTACTTTGATGTATCTTGAGATAAGATTCTGCAAGTCAATGGAAGCAGTGGAATTGCTGAAAGGTAGAATGAGTTGTATCATCACCATAGCATATGAGCTATGTTAAAGAAGATAGAGCAGGAAGAACTCACATATGAATGAAAGGTGACAGTACCCCAACGGTAAATGAAATCACTGAATGAAAGAAGGAAGTGAGAAATTGAAGATGCAGAGCCTAGAGCAAGGAGTGTTCAAGAGAAGCTGAGAACAACTTCCAACTATGGTTGGGTAGAAGTTGATGAGGCAGCTCCACAATTTTGATTGTGGGTAGAGTTGTCTAAAAGATAACAATTCCAGCAAGAGGAGTGCTAGGTAAAATTGTTAGTCAGTGAAAGGTTTCAGGAAAGAACCAATAGATGCCAAAAGGTTGAACTTGGAAAATTTTGGTGAGGCATGAAGGAGACTTGTTACAGATGAAAGAAAGGGCTAGTTGCAGCTCACCAGTGAACGAGGAAAGTTCACCAGAGGAAGAAATGGAATTGACTATTGATAATCATAACAAGGGTACAAAAGAAAGGCACGGACAAAGAGAAAAGAGTGGTAAAGCAGTTGGACTCAAAAGTATGAGTAAGGAATAAATTGGCATAGAGGTAGCTAAGATAAAGACAGAACTCAGTCATTTGAAGAAGCTGGTACTGAAAAGAATCAAAGAAGAATGGAAACAAGGATTTTATGTGGGAAAGAGAGTTAAGTGGTTGGTCAGAGAATTGTTTGCTGAGAAATTAATACTTTGAATAGTTGAGGATGAAGGAGTAGAATACATCTGTGAATCCGAGAAAGGATCTCTCCTTGGGGAAGGAGACAGTGATGACGTTGATGACACTGATGAAGAATTGATATATGCAAATCAGAATGTGAGGAAGATGTTGATAGCATCTTTATAGACAAAAGAGTCTCATATTTTTGGGATTAATTATTTATGTGAATGTAAAATTATAGGTATGCAGCCTAATAAATGTGAACCTGTACAGGAAAAGGTGAAAGAGGCAGAGACAAGAAAACCACAAAAAGAGATGCATAAAGACTTTCAAGACTTCAATTGGTGGAGAAAATTAAAAGGTATGAGTAAATGGTCGTGTCTTCTCTTAGTGAAAACTTATTGGATCATGCTAGAAGGAATTTTAGGATGGATAGAAGACCAATGGGAATTGGAGAGAAGAAAAGTTAACACAGAAACTCCGTTGAAGAAGTTAAGTCAAGGAAAACCTTGAAAGATCGAAGTCTTATCATAGAAGAGGAGGAGACGTTGTTAGCTTATTTGGATAAACTGAGTGCTAGAGAAAATTGTGTAAGGCAGAAAGGAATTCTACAAACCTATGATGAAGTTGCCAAGCATAGCGAAGAAGCTACAGTCCAAGAAGTATTCTTTGATGAGAAAGAATTCAGGGATGTTGAGGAAGAATTTCTAAATAATGTAGTGAACTATCAGAATAGTTCAGAGAAGCATGAAGATCTGATCACTAAGGCTTCAAATGAAGAGCCTTGTATTTTTTAAACTAACATGTTGTGTATATTTTCAGGTTTGACAGGTGATGAACAACAATTGGACAATGTGGTTATGAATGTTGATGAAGAATTGAAATTACTGGAAGAGATGGTTGAAACAGAAATATATTTTGAGCATGTATTTAATAATTTTGAGAATGATGGTATTGACAGGGAAATTGTCATGATTAAGGAAGCTAAAGATAAGCAAATGAAAGTTTGTGATGATAACCAGAATGAAGTATCTTCAGTAGAGAATCAAAATGAAAGCATTATGGACATTGTGAAGGAATATATGATGATGTTGACAGATACATAAGTTCAGGAATTCTATGATTTTAAAGTGGATTATTTTTATGAATCAGTAAACCATGAAGAAGCTTTAGAAAACTGTAAATTTTTTTTGTTGTAGGTGAAGATGAAACAATATCATTTTGTTGCAATGGTATAAGTATAGAAGATGAAAGGATACTTCACGATGATATGCTCCAAGAAATTCTAGCTATTGAATTGTTGAATGATAGTCTTGTGTCAGAACAAGGAACATCGTATAATGCAGAGGAAGGTATTGAAATGAAAATTGATGAGAGTTTCATAACTTTTGTAGAAGGACATTATAAAGATTTGATGGCAGAATTACCCATGAAGATTGAAAACCATAGTTATTTTGAATCTGACAATTGTAATGGAAATTATATTTTATATAGGAAGGAGGAGTCATATGCAAATGACACGCTTATTGAATATGAAGGAAATTTTATTTTTCTAGAAAAGTTATTAAGTGAACCTGATAAGATAAAGATAAAGATTATCTTTAATGATAATGAAAGGGAAGCTGTAGAGTATAGACAACAGTTTGTAAATGACAGAGGGGAAGGAGAATTGAACAGAAATTGCATAATTTCTATGGTAAGGGAGAATGTACAGCAGGCAGATGTCAGTGGAGTTCAACTGAGAACAAATTGTAAAGAGGAAGTTGAGAAAGTGTGGAAAATGAAGCCAATTAAGAAGAGGGATAGCAAGAAAGAGAAATTAACAAAATAAATTTGTATCAGCAAGGAAAGATGATAGCAACAACATAAGGACTGGAATCCTGGAAGAACAAAAGTGACAATGGCAGAAGAATTGAATCAGTAGCATGATGAAAGTGATGACCAGTTACCAAGTAAAGTTTGGGATACTAGATGATCAGTATAACAAACACATGACCAGGAGGTCATGAAAACTTTCAAATTTGGGAGTCTGATGCAAGAGAATTTAGACCTAGTCAGCAATGTGATGGTATGATCACATGTTGTGACTAACAAAGGGTTGGAAGACAATAGATTAGTTAATTTTATTAATTTAAATGTATGAGAGTGTTTTAATTGTTGCCAAAATATGAGGAAAAAGGGTATAGTGGCTGATTGATCCTCCCTGCGTGGAAATCAGGCCAAGCAGTTAGATTATTTGGTTTGAATAGGATGTGAGGGATTTGAAAGCTTAAATTAGCATTTGGTTCAAAAAAGAGTGGAGTAAAGAGATTCTTTAGGAGAGAGTGAGAGATTTTTGGATCTAAACTAAGTTTGGTCCATGAATCCATTCTTGTATAAATTATGATCTTTTTGCATAATTCAAGAAGTTAGTCGTGAGTTAGATTCATATGAAAATATAGGATGAATGAGCGAGAGGAGGACTGAAACAGTCGAGTGTGACAGTTTCCTTGTAAATATTATAATACTAAATAGTGGGGATTGTGTATATTATGGGTGAGAATTTGTATCTGTATCGGTTTTAATAACCTTATGGTGTATTAACTGTGAAAACGAAAAATGGTGTGGAATCTTGTGTTGAAAGAAGCATGAATGTCTGATGGGGTTTCCTTTATGGAATTTGTACTTAAATTATTTAATAAACCCTGTGTAAAGGCATGTAGAGATCGGGAATTCATGTTGAATTGACGGAACAACCAGTGGAAGCAAACATAGTTGAGTTTGGCTTAAAACTCAGAGTTCTATTGTTCTGTGTGATCGCATTTAATATTTCTTTGTGTGTATTAACAACTGTGGGGTTCGAAAGTATGGATTCCTTAATTAGGTTGAAGTGCCGCACTCGTTGTTAACCATTGGTTTCATAATCAACGCATTCCCCCAGTCAAACCGCGGGGGTTGGCCTATTATTAAACCTTGTATTAATCGAAGTCCCACAAGCTGTAGACTCTAAAAACCTCTGTCATCGAAGGTTAATCTCAATTTCGTACCTAAACTGTTATAAATTTATGTTTATAATCGTATCATCTCTGTGAAGTGGTAACTTCGCGTAGGTCTTTGTGCGATACCATAATGATTGTCGGATCACTGATGAATGCTGACCGTTGGATGGATCTCACATCGCATCGGTCGTAAGTGAAGGGACCCTGACCTGGCAGAACTGCGAAATGCGACTTGTGATATGAAGCACGCCGATAGATATCGCATCGCAATGTTAACAAGTAAAGAAATCCTACCCGATGAGTTTGCGATATGCGATGAGTCGAGAATGCGGTGAAGTGTCAACCGTCAAATTGACAGTGGCGATCAATGGTGGAGATTGAAATCCATTGCAATATCAGTGATCGCGCAAGCAAGGATTTGTCATCGTATTTCTTTCGCATGCGATATGCAATAAAGCTTGGGCCTAAAGCAAACCCGACAAGTTTATAGACGCGAGTTGGATTTCCTTTGAAATTCGATCTTTGCGTCCATCGTCGAGTTGTGTATTTCTTTTGTTTACCTATTTGCGGGGTGTAAAGGTCAAGGCTTCTTATAGAGAGCGCCTCCGATGTAAGTGTGGGCCTAATTCACTGGCCACGTGCAGAGATTAGTAAAATCGCAGTTTTGTTGCATCAATGTGCTAAAGGATTCATGAGTTTTGCAAGTGAAAAATGAGTTTTTATGTTAAGTTTATGATCAATTTTAACATAAATAAGAGACTGAACAGCGGCATAAAAATGTATAGAACATAACCAAAAACATATCACAACAGGAACATGATGGAGTTCACCCCTCCTGGGCTATGTTTCCTTGGTCCAACTTCCAATGGCTTGGGCCTCTCTATTATGCTCAAATGTGTAAAAAGATGTGTTTACAATGTTCAAATGCTTCTGAAACTTGTTTTAATGAGTCCAGAATGTCCAAAAATGGCTACCTAGCCTCTTTATGCCCTCAATTTGGTCGAAAACTAGAGAAGTTATGACCTCTCCTAGTTTCCCCACTATTCGCTCCACAATTTGCACAATTTTCGGCATCGAACCACCAATTTGGCCCAAAAATTCGCTAACTAGCCCGAAAATCCGCTAACTGGCCCATAAATCCGCCAGAATCTTGGCAGATTTGTCGAGCGGTTGAAAATTCTGCCAAGGCCCAAAAAACGCGGAGAAACTGGTCATATGGTGCCATATTCCCGAGGGCTAAGGCCTTAGGCTCACCCCCGCGGGCTTGGCCCTTTTACCCTCAGACCGCGGTCACATTGGTCCAAGTGACCTAGAGCTGGTCCTCGATTCAAATCCCCGCTGCTGAAACTGCTAGTGGTTAGCCTGGCGGTCACATGTCAATCTTTACATGTTGCGATTAGGCTGGCAGTTAGCTGGCCTAACCGCTTACCTCTTAACTCTGGTTGTTAGTAAACTTTCAGTTCCCATTCACATGATTCAAACCCATTAAGGTTCATCCGGTAGTTACATTTTATATGCTTGTTTGCATGTTCACATGAAATGGTTTTGGGGACCGTCGGGCGAAGGCCTGGCAGTTAGCCCCACCCGTGGTCCCAATGAACTATAACATTAACTCGTTCACCATATGGTTAAGACCCATGGTGTAGGCGGTGTGGTAAGACATTGTGTTGTGCATTGGAAGGTTCCGTTTCAAATCTCGTGGCCTCCGCTCGGTCATTGAACCAACTTTTAGTGGCCTCCCTGGTTGCCATGTGTCAGCCTCCAGCTGGGCCATGTGTCAGCCCGTGGTTGGCCACTATTCCAACCAATAAAGACCATAAATTTCCGACCAATCAGAGTGTGCCACTTGGCACAATCTAACTTTCCATCAATAAACCCAGTCAGTGCCACGTCACAATGTCATGTCAGCACCACATTGGTAGTTCAATCAACGCCGCATCAATAGTACGGACTACTAACTGGGTTGTCTCTTTTTTTTTAAGTTCCATGTTTGAGAAAGTGAAGAGAACTCATTTCTACAGTTATACGGAGTTCGTTTCATGCGAAATGTGTTGCGTTGGATTCAGGATAACAAGCACTACGTATTCGTTCAGGTTCCACCCCATTCTGATGATTTTGATTTTTGAACATAATTCTAAGCACCTAATCACAAAATAATTAGCAATATCTACAAACCAAAGAGATTTAATAGATAGTGCAAAAAGATATTGGTCAAGAGAATTATCTTATGCAAGTACATCATTATTATCATTTTGAATCCTAGATAGAAAGTCACCCACTGTATTTTGTTTTCTAGGTCGATCCAAAATAGTTATATTGAATTCTTGTAACAAAAATAACCATCTTGTAATTCTGCCATTAGTGATTGGTTTATTCATTAAGTACCTAATTGAAGAATGATCTGTATGTACAAAGGTTTCGTAACCAGTGATGTAATGTCTAAATTTATTAATGGGATGGACAACAACTAAAAACTCATTTTCTGTTACAGTATAATTGAACTCTACAGGAGTCAAATTTTTATTGGTATAGTAAATGGCATAAGAAATTAAATGCGTGTGTCCTCATACAATTCCTCGTGTTCTATCTGAATGGTTGAAATGTGAAAAGGTAATTTCCAATTTGGTCCTCTTAGAATGGGTGCTTCAGAAATCTTTTCTTTCAATGTTTCAAAACCTTTTTGGCAATCAGAATTCCAAATGAATTCACAATATTTTGTGAGCAATTTGAAAAGTGGAGAACCAATTTTTGTAAAGTTTTCTATGAATCTTCTATAGTAACTAGTAAAACCAAGAAAACTTGTAACATCTCTTTGACAAGTTGGAATTGATAATTTAGAAATAACTTATACTTTAGATGTATTCACTCTAATTCTATTTCCTGAAATATGGTGTCCTAAAACAATCCCCTCAGTAAACATCATAAAACATTTATCATGGCTTAATGAGAGATTTTCTTCCTTACATCTAATGAGAACTTTTTCCAAATTTTTAAGAGCTTTTTCAAAGGAATTTCCATAGACAGTAAAATCATACATATAAACTTCCACACTATCATGAATTAGATCAGAGAAACTTCCTAAAACTGTCTTTTGGAATGTTGCAAGTGCATTACATAACCCAAAATGAAGTACTCGATAGGCATAGTTTCCCCGTGGATAGGTAAAAGTGGTTTTATCTTGATCTTCTAGAGCTACTTAGATCTGGCTATATCCACTAAAACCATCCAAAACTGGGAAATGTATTTTTCCTACCAATGTATCTAAAACTTGATCTATGAAAGAAAGTGGAAAATGATCTTTTAATGTGGTTTTATTCAATTCCCTATAGTCAATGCATACTTGCCATTTTCTATTTTTTTTAGGAAATATTACCAATGGTGAAACCCACTGGCTATCTGATATGGAATAAATGAAATTCATATTTAACAATTTTTGTAATTCCTTTTTAACAATCTATCTCAAATTTGGATTCATTCTTCTTTGAGGTTGTCGGAATTCGTTTAACATTTTCTTCAATGTAAATATGATACAGTATTGGGATCAATTCCTTTCATGTCAGTGTATTCCCATGCATAAGCAAAGGAATGTTCTTGTAACATTTTTATTAAGTCTTTCTTTTGAAATTCTTCCAGATTATTATTGATACTCAAGGTTTTTTCTTGGAAGATTTATATTAAATAATTGCCAAAATTTTCCATAGAATGTAAAGATAATTGATGAGATGACAAATATTCAATATTACATTGTTCTTGAAAACTTTGATTAGATTCACAATATGAATAAGACTCAATTTTCCATTAAATTCAAAATCCGACGTTTTTCATCTATTTGTGAAGTAACAAAAATTGGTCGTATATCAATATCATCATCTATCAACTCTTCACACTCTTCATTTTATACTTCTATTGTTGTTTTTGCAGGAGGATATAATGTGAATTTCTTTGTTGAACTTCCATCAGAAATAAACATATCACCAGATCTACAACTTATAAAAGTATCAGCTGTAGCTAACTATGGTCTTCCTATAAACAATGGATGTCCTCCTAAATTACTCTTGGGTGTTAGAATCATAAAATCACAGGATACTCCCAAGAATCTAAGGATACAAATATGTCTTCTAATACACCATCAGGTTTAATAACATATATGCATGTTAAATGTAACAATGTAGGTGTATATTGAAGATTATGAAGTTTCAATTGATTCATAGTTTGTTTACTCATGATGTTTATAGCTTCTCTTAAATCAATCAATGTGTTTGGAATTTCAATACCACTGAAATGTGTTTTCACAACAGGACTTCTTGGATCAAGATATTTCTGAATTGTTGTTTTTCCCATCATGGTATCTGCAATTTTTCCAACTAATTGAATTCTTTTGATTTCTTTTCTTTTAATACTCAACTCCCTGATTGTCTTTACAAATATTGGTATTTATTTGATAGCTTGTAACAAAGGAATTTCTATACAAATGTTCTTCAGTTCATCTATCATATCATACTTAGACAATAAAATATGTTTTTCTACCCCTTTATCAATTTTTAATCTCTCGGGAAAAGGTGGCATTTTGACAGATACTGGAGGTTGTTCTATGATGGGAGTTGAGTTTAGTGGAATATTATCAAAATGTATAGGGATGGTTTGTTTTTTAGATTTTTTCTTCTTGATTAAAAGATTTCTCTTTTTTAGAGAGATTTTCTTTTTCAAATTCCTGAATAACAATTGATGGGGGCTTCTTTTCCCATACTCTACCAAATCTAAGTTAGACATTGTTTAGATCTAATGGAATTATCATGTAAGTTTGGAAATTTTGTCCTTCCATATTGTAAACAAGTTGTGCATTTTTATTATTATTTGGATTTGGAAGTGGTTGAGCATGCAATTGATTTGGTCTTTGAGGGAATGGTAATGAAAGTTGTGGATTTGGATTTTGAGATTGAGTTGGTTGAACATGTTGAGGAAAATATTGTGGTGGAAAAATAGGGTAACATTGTTGAGATTGAGGATATTTTCCATAAGAATTTTGTCATCCTTGTGCCCAAGGTTGAGGCCAAAATTGCTAAGGCATGGGTGCAGTCCAATTGTTTTGTGATGGTTGTGCAAATGCTTGAGTTTTAAAACCTTGAGTCATATTTGGTTGTGAATTTTTCCATAGTCTCTTTGTACTAAAACAAAGGGGATCTACTTGATTTGGTATTATTTCCTCTTGATAAAGTGTTTTAAGACCAAGTATTGAAGGACATTCTTTTGTATCATGATTTTATGAACACATAATACAAGTTTCCACACTTTTTAAATCAAGAGAGCATTCTCTTACAGCATGGTTTTTTCTACATTTGGAACAAAAGATTTACAATGCAGCATTTTCAACATTTTGCTTATTTTGTTCTTTAAGGGTATCTATTTGTTTAGGAAGACTTCCCAAAATGCCTATTTCAAAGTTGTCAAGCAAATTGACTAATTCAGCCCTACTTACTATCCCAGCTGCAAATTTATTAATCCTAAACATGAGAGGATCTCTTGAATTTTTCTCAATTCTTGCCTTACCTCTTAAAATGTGTATGCATAACTCACAAATTTCTCAAATGATAACTGAGAAATATCTCCCTTACCCATCAAATTGAGAAGATCAATCCACTCATCTCTAATGGATTTTAATAAGAGATCTTTCAAAGTTTCTTCACTTTTTAACATTATAAGCAAATCTTTCAATGAAATCTTCAAGATTTTCATCTTCTTTTTGCATCATTTTAAAGACTTCATCCTTAAGATTATGGGGCATACAGTATGTAGGAATTTACAGCGTAAGTTCCTCAGACAGAACACCAAAAGGACACCGCTCACAAACAGATCACAGATCAATACACCAGTATTTTGACGTGGTTAAAACCCTCAGAGAGGGAAACAGTCCACGGCCTGCGCCAACGTGGCTACTACAGGCAATTTATTAATAAAAGAATGAAAATTTACATAAGCTTCCCTCATGCACGGTTAACCTACAAATG
>APFE030247297.1:164411-179494 GCA_000404065.3 Pinus taeda | reverse complement strand
GGGGGGGCTTTGGTTTGCGTGCTTGCCTTGAGAACCCTCTTTTTCCCTACAAAACACAAAACACAAAACCCAACACGGACATGCAAAGAAAAACGAACCTTATGGCTCGAAGTTAGCTTTACCCAAAAAACTAAATATTTAAAAAAAAATTGAACATTGTGGCTCAAAGTTAGCTTAGCCGAAAAACTAAATATTTTTCTCAATGTTTCTGATTTTCCGAGATCACACTAAGGTGCAGGGAAAAGAGCATACGCATGAGAAAAAAAATCTTCCTTTCTGTTTCTGATTTGCCCAGTTCGCACAGAGTCGCAGGGCAAAGAGCATACGCAGAAATGAAGGGTATAGATCTGGTTAAAAAGAAACTAAATAAACCGAAACCGAAATAAGCAGAGAGAAAATAACAGTAAACTGCAAATAAAGACTGTATACCTCCAGATCTTAAAAATGACGCAGATAGGGCTACCGGAAACCTTTTCGCGTGAAACGAAAGGGGTTCTCACTGGAACAGATGCTCCGAACACAACAGAGTAGTCCTCTCGGCCCGAAAGCAGTCAGAAACAGTAGATCTAGGAAACGACAGCCGCATGCAGTTCTACGGGCTTCAGATTTGGATCACCAACGGACGCGGCCCTCAAATAGCTCTGATGACCCACTGTTAGAATTTACGAGGGTTAAGTTCCTCAGACAGAACACCAAAAGGACACCGCTCACAAAAGATCACAGATCAATACACGCAGTATTTTGACGTGGTTAAAAACCCTCAGACGAGGGAAAACATCCACGCCTGGCCAACGTGGCTACTACAGGAATGTATTATAAAAAGAATGAAATTTAATAAGCTTCTCTCATGCACGGTTAACTACAATATGACCTCCCATGCGCTTTAAATAGAATTCATGGCCCAATCGGGTGTCAAGCCACGGATCAAGTGTCGGTAATACCGAGGAGAGAATGAACCGTCGGATCACTACATATCGTGACCGTCGGATTGTAAGTTACAAAATGTACAACGGTAAAGAAACACACTTTACCTAACTCTATACCTAACTCTATACTAGACCAAGTTGAACTTAACTATTTCCTATGTGTCGGAATATCCTAACACAGTAATCCTTATATTTCTTTAAGAATGTAGTCTTCATTTCTTCCCATGTTCTTATAGAATGTACTCCTAATCCCATGAACCATTTTAATGTTGCATCCTTAAGAGTTGCTGGAAACAATTTCAACTTTTAAGTGTCAAGAAGTAATCATAAGATCTACATAAAACTTCAAACTCGAAGAGAAATGTTTCAAGATCCTCACTTCTTAATCTATGAAAATTTGGAAGGATGGAGGGTGAGATATTTTTCATTGTAGTTATTGTATCTTCATCAAAGATAGGAAATCCAAAGGGTTTTGGCTCTCTTCTACCTTCTCCTCTCCCTCTTTCTCCAACTCTTCCACCTCTTCCTCCTCTATTTCCTCCTCTTCCTCCTCCAATCCTAGGTTGTTCACCATTAACATTATGTACCTCTCCTTGCCCTTCTCCAGCCATTGTAGATTCTTCAGAACTAATATAGGCTTCCAAAATTGGGTTTTCTAATTCCTCTTCTAGCTCTTCTAGTTCTAGTTTTTCTATCAGTGGTAAGTTAAAATAAGTTTCTTCCTCTTCTTCACTAGGGATCTCTAGTGTTTGTCCTAGAAGTCTTTCTCTAGTTGAAGATAGGAAAACTACTTCCTTTGTTGGGGATGTAGGATCTTCTTCTTGTATCACTACTTTAGTTGATGAGGTAGGTGAATCTGTAGGTTGGATTTTGGATCTGAGTACCTCATGAAGTTTATGTTTGCCTGCAAATGATGGAATATGAATTTGAGTGGGTGGTGTGGCACTACGAGGTCGTGGTGGGGTTATCCCAAAACAACTAGCAACTCACAATGGGTTAGCCCCTTCCAAACCACTGTACATTTAGCCCTCACAATTTTCCTAACACTCCTTAGTAGGATAGACTTCAAAAACCACCTCAACAATTGATATCCAACAATAAAACAACCCTAATCATTGTCTAGTTGACCTTGTCAAACTGCCTGAAGATATCAGCTACCTCTGTCTAATTCTGAGGCTAATTTAGCGTCTTATAAGGTTGGCCTAAACCACAAAACCCAAGCGCATCTCCCTGAGGAAGTCAGTCCTCCATAGCAGATGGAACCTAGGATTAATATGTCTCTTTCAGGGTCTCAACCCTCCTCGTCTAGCATAGAACAAAGCTCGGAAGTTAGATAGACTTGCAATGGCTTCTTCCTCCCAAACCCAGCTTGGACAAAGCCCTTTTAGTGCATAGAATTACCACAGAACCTCGGCCTTCACACCTGAGCAGACTCAGCCTCCTTTAGACACCAAAATAGACCATAACTCACTCCTTCTCCTTACTACGGCTTCTATTGAGGTTCACGAGTTCTTCTAGGCTTGATTTGCTACTTGAGATCACTCGCTATGTTGTTTTGAGACCTCACTAGGTCTCCTTTATTTATACCCTTTAATTGATTGACATAGGAGCCCTTAATCTCCATTCAAGGTGCCCTCTTACATCAATTAGAATAAACAATAATTTCTTTTGTGTCTTTAGCCCACCAACTTGTGTCCAAAGCCCACCAATTGGGTACATTGCCCACAAAACTTCATTTTCGTGGATCAACTCTACACAACCTAGTACCCCAAGGGTTGTGGGAGTACCTCCCAAGCTACAATTTCAACATTGTGCCCTATAAAATCTAAGTATCGATTTGTTTTTATTCTCTTATCAATCTCTCATTAACATCTTTGTAGTTGAGCACCTCCATTTTGAAGCTCATCATGGTTTCCTATAGGTCTCTATCCTCTAGACTATCATTTCCATGCCCATTTGACTTTGTTCTAGCACTACCCATGCTAATGTTCATGGCCATGATCTCTTCCTCATGGTTGTAGAACCCTTGAGAATCCCCCGTATTCACAGTCCTCATGTTGATCCTCCCTTATATGGCCACCTATATCCTTCTTTTAAATTTTTGAGATGTTTTGCTACATGAACCAAAATTATGGGCTGATAGACATATTCTCCTTTTCAATAGTTTTATACTAACTATCCGTTTTTCCAAATCTGATTACCCCCTGGATGAATTAGATCATCTTGTAACTTCTCTGTAACTTTTTTCAGACATACAAACACTCTCTGTGTGCTCCTATTTCATTGGAAATAATTTCTTGTATATCTTTGGCTTTTAGTTCCCATTGCACATGAACTAGTCTGAATGGCCTTCCTTAAACACCTAGCATACATGCAGCCTTTTGAATGTTGGTTCCCACCTAGGCCCCATTATTGACGTGGGACCTTCCACATGGCAATCAATAACTGGATACAACTACATGAAGGGTCCATTCTCCACTTCTCCACACAACACGAGACTTTCCCTGTGATGGTTTTCAACCCATATGGCCCGAGTGTTGTAAAATTTGGCTCTGATACCACTTGTAACATTCCTCGTCCCCCTGTTGGTGCCTACAACCGTTCACAGGGTATACACATATCCCCGTGACTTTATGTCATGACCTTGCGCTGACTAACTTATCAGATATCTAGTTCAAGTTCTTTCCTTGCTTGTTAGAATCTAATATGACAATGTACCAAGACTGAAGTCTCAAGACCCAAAGCTTTTAGGTGTTATTGTTTAGCACCTCACAATGGGGGTTATGACCTGGAGATGGAGCCCATTGGATATCAGAACAACCCTCACACTATCCAAGAACCTCAATAGCCTGTGGTTCGATATGGCCCACATTGCCACATCACTTGCCATATCACCCGCCCAATCAAAACTACATCATGTGTGAGTTACACAAGGTCCTGTGACTCTTTGTACTTGACACATATCTCCCCATCCCATATCCCTATGCATACTCCTTTCTCCACACATCCATACTTAACCATTCTCAAGGACGTGCAAAAGGTTTTGCATACCACATCCTCCGCATAATCCAATCCTCCACACAACATCCATACATAACCATTCTTAAGGATGTATGGAAGGTTTTGCATATCACATCCTCTCCACAACCTAATTCTCTACACAACATCCATACTTAACAATTCTTGAGGGTGTGTGAAAGGTTTTGCATATTACATCCTTTGCACTAACCTATTAATTCTTTATAATACCATTAACGCCTACAACTGCCAGTTGAGGCATATCTATGTGCCTGATAGCACTTGTAACCTACTTTTTGTGAAATTCCCTCTTATCATTCCATTCTCATATGGCATTATGCATGTATATATGTATGTTAAATGCAAAATCTCATGCATAGATGTATAATTGCATAATTTTCAACTTTAAATTATGATTCCTATGTAGTTCACAAGAGGACATGAATTATTGCAATAGAAAATGAATAATAACATAAAATAAACACTTATGTTTTATTTTCACCAATTGTCTGCATACCTCAAACATTCCTCCCAATTGTAGACCACATTGTTCATTTTCTCTTAACAACAGGTCACCCTCAAGTTGGGGCTTCGACTCCATGGGGCAATAGTTCACCCAAATCCAGGTACATGTCCAATAACATAAATCAACATGCCAAGGTACCAAAGAACAGTAACCTCCAACCTATAGGCTCACATCCCTTATCAATCCACACCCAAATAGTGCATCCCCTTCTCTAGACTCGCAATCCCTCATGTTATGCCACTACCTCTAGGGAGTCTAACTTAGTCGGCCAGAGATATTCTCAGAGAACTGCAGCTCCAAGAGTTCTTATTGCTCTTCAAGGTCTCCAAGTACCCTCCAAACCCTCATATCAAACCCTAGCAGCCTCCAACCTCCAGACTCATATCCCCCATCAGCCCACACCCAAGTAATGCACACCCTTCTCTACACTTGCAGTCCCTCGAGCTATCCCACTACCTCCAGGTGCCTAACTCAGTCGGTCAAGGATGTCTAGAGCATAGTAGCTCCATGAGTTCTTCATGCTCTCTAAGGTCTCTAGGAACCCTCCAAGACCTCATATCAAACCCTAGCAACATCTAACCTCTAATCTCGGATCCCCCACCAACCCACACCCAAGTAGTGCACACCCTTCTCTGCACTTGCAGTGCTTTGCAATGTGATGCTACCTCTAGGGTGCCTAACTCAGCTAGATAGCGATCTCCAAGTACAGTGGCTTCCCGGAGTTTTTACTGCTCTCTTGGGTCTCCAACACTAACTCCCACACTACCTAATAGTACCAACATCTTTCCCTTTATATGCATGTATTTTCCCCAACACTTGGCATTCCATAAGTCACTTAATGGACTTCGGTTACAAGCACGTGCACTTTAATGATTATTAAATCATATGAGCCCTTTTTTATACCCATGGAGTCTTCGCCGCCCATACATTTTTCATCTAAACCCGTCCGCAATTGTAATGTGTTTATTAACATGCATGAGATATCATATTTACAACACCAGGCTTTCTAGCCTCAAAACATATGCATACCGACATACCGGCCCCAAAACATTAAAACACACATGCACACGAGCACACTAACCT
Source organism: Pinus taeda (assembly GCA_000404065.3). Classification (NCBI taxonomy): domain Eukaryota; kingdom Viridiplantae; phylum Streptophyta; class Pinopsida; order Pinales; family Pinaceae; genus Pinus; species Pinus taeda. Next base: position 173,941 of record APFE030247297.1, on the reverse strand, counting down.
CAAAAGAAGTCCTCGACTCACCAACGTAATTAATACTTTCCGGCTCATTAGCCTAAGTTTCGCATGTACATGTTATTTACAATCCAAGGGTCAAGTGCGAGTGTTACATAACCAAAGCCACTGGTTTAAGAACATTTGTACAAAGGTCAAATTCAATTTGATATAGCTCCGATTGGAACTTGAACTTATGATGAAGCACTTGGGGACCAAGCCTCTGATTACAAGTAGACGTATTCTACTCCCACACATATTGCTCATTTTACTAGTATAGTTATTGGTTTGCCCAATAACTATTTCTCACACTAATAGGTCAATCCTACTTTTTTTCTTTCTATGGGGTTTTTCCCTTTCAAGAGTGAAGGATGTATTCAAAGTTTATTTCTCAGTCTCTTGTTTAGTTGGCTATGGAACGGTAAAGGGAAATGGTCCTATTGGCAGGAAAGGAATAGAGTTGGCAATAAAAGCACTAGCAATGGTTTACATAAAGTGTTCAGTTAATTACAATGGATTATGGATAAACTGGCTGGTTCTTCGACTAAATGCGGAACAGATTTTCCAACTAGTTCAAACGGAGCAAGGTCAACTTCCAAATTTTGATCTTCTTGAATTAAATCTGTTTGAAATGCTGCTTACACCTTTGTTGCTGGATCATTTACTGGTTCTGATTATGGATCGGCCTCTCGAACAACCAGCTCTTCCATCTATCCTCACCTCTACCTATGTATTTGACCTACATATGGAAATGTTCAAAGAAGCTTTGTGCCTACATAAGCTCCGCATCAATAACTAGTTCAAATGGATATGCTGCTATTGGTTCTGTAACTCAAAGGGATGCTTATTTTTTCATTGGGACTGGAAACAGAGCTATGGGCTCTGCCACTGATGCTGCTAGTGATCGGTCAATTGTGTCAATTGCTTAATCAACTGGTTAAAGCTCATTGACTCAGTCAATTCAATCTCAATCTTGGCAATACTTTACAATCATAATCCCGATCATAAGCACGAAATGAAAGCTTTCGTAACCCAAGCATAGGTGGAAATGAAAGCTATGATAATCCAAGCATAGGTGAAGAGCCAAGATTTGGTAATAGCCCAAGCATAGGTGGAAAGCAAAGATTTGGTAATCCAAGTGCTCGTTCCAAGCTTAGTTGTTTACAAACCCATGAATCTTGTTACTTCTACTCTACAATGTTGTGTATAATATAATACTAATTATCCACCTGCATATCCACTGGTTCATCTTACCTAATTCTTCCAAATATAGTCTAATTACAATCTATCCTAGTAGTGAGTGTTATGTGTAATCCTACCTAACAACAATGATAAGATTTAAGCTCAAAAACTATGAGCCTATAAGCTATCAGCACATTGATTCACTTCATGGAAGGGACATGCTGCCCTGCAGCCCATCTTGTTTTAATATCAAATACCATTGATATATGATCTTTATTACTATCTTCAATTATTTGTGTTTATTTTTATTGTGTTGAAATCCTAATCTACAACTCAATTTAAGAACATTTTATCTTGTCATTACTTTTCCATGTTTTATTATGTGATAAAGCACATGTTCCATAATTTTCCCCACATATAGTGAATACACTAGTAATTGAGCCTTCTGCAAAAAATTTGGACACCTTTATATTCAAGGTGCCAAAATGGCATCTCCCTTGTAGTGGTTCTATCCAAGCTCCCCTTCATATGAAGTCGCCCCACATGGTAACAAATGCTTTGGTGCTATTTGATGTTTTATATTCCATTCTCAGGATAAAAAAACACCCGCTTCAAAAAAGGATGATTTTCATGCAACTTTATAAGAATTAAAACTGTAAGGATTAATCCAGCTGAGACCCAACCTTGGGTATCACCTAAGAATTTTTTTTCCTCGGAAAAGAGATGCAATGTAAACTGGCCCAGCTAATCACAAAAGGTAAAGGAAACCAGAGAGATGAACAAATCTCAAAATGATCAATATGTCATATTTCCTCTATATTTGCTTTTAAAGAAAAGGAAGAAGAAGCAAAGTAACCAAGAAGAGAATAAGTTTGGATACAAATAATATATACACCCATTAAACAACTTCTTGTCTTGTAGCAGATTAGCACCAAAAAACATTAAAAATTCACATACATGAATCCCAGGAATCAACGTCATCTTTTTTTCTAATGTGAGTCCTTCTGATAGAACACAGATCGAAGCACTAGTAGGTGCATGTATAACCTGTCAAGACATTATTATAAGGCACCACTAGATGCAGAAATAGCAATGAACATAATGTAGCTAGATTGAAAACTGAGTTTGGAAGTTGGAACCAGGGCATGAATCAACATTATTCTGCATGAGCATCACACCATGAAAGACTCATTTGAACCTATTACTGAGTAGACTGATAAGAATAAGAAGAATATGAAAGTGTGCCATAGTTACAACTATTGTGGATCAGTTCTGCTTTGGTTCCCTCCCCAGCTGCTTCAAGAGCAACATTGAATGGATGAAAATGATCTGTATATGGATAAGCCATGTTTGCAGATGGAAGCACTAGTAGGTGCATGTATAACCTGTCAAGAAATTAATATAAGGCACCACGAGATGCAGAAATAGCAATGAACATAATGTAGCTAGATTGAAAACTGAGATTGGAAGTTGGAACTAGGGCACAAATCAACATTATTCTTTTTCTGCATGAGCATCACACCGTGGAAGACTCATTTGAACCTATTACTGAGTAGACTTAAAAGAATAGGAAGAATATGAAAGTGTGCCAAAGCTCCAACTATTGTGGATCAGTTCTGCTTTGATTCCCTCCCCAGCGGCTCCAAGAGCAACATTCAATGGGTAAAAATGATCTGGATATGGATGAGCCATGTTTGGAGATGGAGCTTTCTCTTGAAAATTGTTTATCTCATCATGCCTGCAAGATGCCAACCAATGAAATTAAAATAAACAAAACAAAAAAAAAAATGATTAGTTGCCAACTAGAAGTACTTACACAGATTTAGTATATGTCCAATATTATAAGATTGATACAACAACAGATAGAGACTAGGGAACATATAAATAATTATGCTTTTCTAATTGCCAGGGGTAACTAACTACGGGAGAGGCTTCAAAAACTTGCAGAGGCCTGTCCGATTTCCTTCCCTGATAAATTGGTGAAAGGATTTAGAATCTACAGTGTATGATGAAGAACAAAGACAAACAGGGAAAGACTTCTCCCTGCTTTGTCAGAGTCATCAGCACGTGATAAGAGAGAGCAGCATGGCAAAAAGGCTTTGTGATAATACTGAAACACTTGGATCTTGATGCCAGGATGGCAAAAAGGCTTTGTGATAATACTGAAACACCTGGAACTTGATGCAAAAGATCTACAGGTTGGAGTGTTCTAAAGTCTTTTTATGGTCCCTGTAAATTTACTTTGATGTGATAAGATCAAAATAGTGGTCACTGAACACAATCTATCTACAGAAACAAGTTTTTAACAAGTTTAGAGGACAGAACATGCATGGGCAAATGGGTTGATGTTGTTTCTGTCAAGAAAGTTTCTGACAAGCTCAAATCTTAGCCTTGCTTGCAGTGGCTTTAGTGTCTAAGTTAGCTAGTTGCCTTGTATTCTTGGTGGTGATTTCAACGTGCTCTGGCATATAAACACAAGATTTTTTATGAGGGCAAAATAAGTATCGGCAAAGGGAACATGACTTAGTTTCTGTCAATAAAACTTCTATAATAGAAACATTCATATCTCACTCTTGTAGTAGTGGCTTAGTGTCTGCCAACATGGGCTAGCTAGTTGACTCTACATTAGTGGTGACATTTTTAGTGTGCAAAAATATATGGGTGCTGAAGGCTTGCTGTGGAGGTGACTTCGTCATTCCTTGTAAATGTGTAATGTCCTCTTCGAATTGATTGCCCAAGGAAGGATGCAGCAGCTTGTGAAACCCTGTAGGCTATAGTCATTTCAAAAGGAAGGATTCTTATTTAATGTTACTTAGGTAACATTAGATAATAAAAATTAAATTGGGGCAAATGGAGGGAAACTTACAAGTCACTCAAATTTGAATTTACGAGGTGTTATCCCCTACAATGTCCTAGGCTGAGGAGGAGATCGAAAGAGGTAACCTCAAACCACTTGCAGTTCAGCAGCTAGCCCTGTTGAACTAGAGAGGGATCTCTCTAAGGATTTCTCAGTCAACGACTTTAAAAGAAATGGATTTTAGGCTAGATGTATAAGTTTTGTTTGAGTGTTTGAAAATTTAGGGGTTTTTAGGTTGCTTGACTAGGGATGAAAGCAAGCAATTAGGTCAAGGTATCAAAATTTGCAGTAGCAAGCATAAAGAGGAGCAAGATAACAATGTTTTGTGATGGATTTAAGATTTTGGTCAATGTAGTGTAGGGTCTGAAAGCTTAAGAAATCATAACGAGCATGTATTAGCATGAATTCATTAATCTAGCAGAAAATATACACAAACATGATTTTCCACATAAACAGAGCTTTAAATCTAAGAATTCTGCCTATATGACTGCAAGGAAAATCACTTGAGGAAAGAAAGCATGTTAAGAGAGATGAATTCAATCATAAAAAACTGATATAGAAGAGAAACAACACCACAAACTCACTGCGGAAGTATTCCGGAAAAATAGTTGCAACTGCTCCTTGATTAACTGTATGAAAACATAAAATACAAGTCCTCTCCTCTGAAGTCCAACCCTTCTCTCTATGAGAAATGATACATATAGACTAAGATAAACCACTTCCCCACCTCCAGGGGTCAAATCCCTAAGTGGTGGAACAGTTCCTAAGAATCTCTCAACCAACAAGAGAGAGTGAGAAGGTCAAAAACAAACTCTTCTCTTAGACTTTGATTTGAGTTTTGCTTCATTTAGGAGGCTTAATTAAGCACAAAAACTACCTATCATGCTAATTTATTCCATAATTACATCATCAAGTCTTTAGAATATCAAAATAACATCATAAAACCAAGATCTGGCGAAAATGAACTGAAAAAGATTGCTACATGTATAAACACAGCACATTTAACCATAAGCGTAGCGTCATCTTGCAAGCAGATTTTAGAAGCCTTTCTGAAGTCAAATTTGAAATCTAAGAGAACAGTCAACTAGCATTTCATGTCTAGTTTTCATAACTTGAATTTTTGAAAATGACCCATGGGAAGGCCTTCAAAAATTGATTCTCCCAACGTGACTCTATAAGAGCAGCGTCCATCTGAAAAAGGAGGCAGAAAGGTGATTTCCTGAGCCTTTTCTACCTATCTGAAGCTCAAATTTTGGAGTGCCAGTAGTCAAAATTGTAAGTAGAGGTCATTATGAATCCAAATATGCAAGCCATTTTCCATTTGGAGGTCTCCACACTAAGCGCAGCATCTAGGTCGCTACGTTTATAGCTTACACTGTGTTTCTTAAAATTTCTGGGTTTTCTGCAAAAATAGGGCTCAAAGATGAAGCTATATCACTCTAACCATAAGGTTTTTTGGAAAACTGAGAGAGGTTTTTGTAGATAAAGATGTTGTGAAGAAAAACCTCTCTCATTTTCTAGAAATTCATTTTCATTTGCTCGGAATCTGTGCCAAAAAATCATGACTAGAACAGGAAATTAACTTGAAAAAAAAATATTTTATGACATAGGTCTCCAAGAAAGTTGCATATCTCCCAATCTATGATACCTGTGTAAAAACTGAAGGAGGTGTTTGTCCCTTGGTATATTATTGACAAAAACCTCTTCCACTTTTGTCAAGTTTATCTCCATTTGTCAAAAACACGCTTTAAAGCAAAACCGCCCCTGTGTGCCGCAATGACCTCTTGATGAGTTTGTGAGGCACTGATCTCTTTGATGTTAGATGGCCCAACTCTTGAGACATGTCCTCCATTATTGTACTTCTTCTTTTCAGTGTGTGGTCTTTGCTTCCAAGGTGGAACCCTAGCTCACTAGGAGGAAGAATTAGGGTTTAGTTTTGGGAAAACATGGGATTTTGATAGTTGTGAGGAAATTTAGGTAAATGAAAGGAATAGGGAACTAGAAAAATTATGAGAAAATTTGGGGGATAGTGAGGGAGGTTAGGGAGCTAAGGAACAAGGTTAGGGAGCTAAGGAAAGTGGAATTCCTAGGAATGAGTGAGGGGAAGGGGTAGTAAAGTGAAAAACACAACCCTAGCCTAGGAAAGTGTCAAAAATATAGCAATAGGCTAGAGTTTGTGGGAAAGTGAGGGAAATGAGCATGGGAAAAGGTTAGGGGAGGTATATGGAGTATAGGTGAGGGTGTTTGAGCATAAAAAGTAGGGTTTTACCACAGTAAAGTAGTAAAATGACTAGGAGACCAAAAACATAGTAAAATCCTGGGAGAGGGTGTTTCACTGGTTCTTGATGAGCAAACTGATGAAAGGAAGGATGAAGGAAGAGTGAATGAAGTTCACTTGCTGATGATGTGCTAGACTTGTAAATTGATGGAGAAAACTTCTATAATGAATGGTTTTGCTCCCTTTTCAAAAGCGCAACAAGGATGCCAAAGACGCGGCGACGGAAAAAGAATGATACTCTAGAGGCAAGAATTCGCTCTTCTGAGGGCTGGAATGCACTTTGGATATCATTACAGAACACTTTTCCCTATTACTACTCCCATAATGATGACCTAGATGATGTCATGACTCTTTTTTGACCTTTTTGATGACTTGACCCAATGATGACATCCAATGGAGTATGAAACTGATGATTTGGACCTTGAAACATGACTGACCATGAGATGATGACTGAGATGGTGATCAAGACACTTCACTGATGACTCATCACAATGAGTGATGGCATGACTCAGATGACAATTTGACCATGAAATGAAGGAAATAGTAACATACCTAGACACACTAACCAGTAACTAAATTTTTATTTGAAATCCTATTGAAGCCATAAAAATTTGACGTAGGACCCTATCAAAAAACTTTGAAAGAGCACATTTGATCACTGGTGACTGGCAAGACTGACAGACACTAACATGAGGGAAAAGCCCCAAAGAGAAACTATGAAAGGAAGGGAGGAGAGTCATTATGACCATCATGGATTTTTAATATTTTTTATTTTGGGCTGAGGCTCTTGGAGGGTTTAAGACCCCTTTTTTCTGATTGGTTTCGGTGGTGGAAGAATACCCCCTTGCCAATCTTCCACATTTCTTTACTATAGGACCGGATTCTAGCTGGAGATTATCTTTCTGTGGCAACATGGGGCCGGAGACTATTTTTCTAAGGCAACGAAGGGTTGGTATCTTCCTTTCTGAGGTAGTGAAGGGCTGAAGACTATTTTCTGAGGCAGCGAATGGCAGGAGTCTACCTTTCTCAAGCAGCGAAGGGTTGAATCCACCTCGCTGAGATAGCACAAGTGTTAATTTTAGGTATGTTCAATGCTTAGAGCAATTTATTTCAATTTTCACAGTTAGCTCAATATCTTTTCTAGATTAGCAATCACGTCAGCATTAAAGTAAATTGTAGATAGAACATAAACATAAATCGCAGAAGACAAGCCAAGACAAGAGGACACAAGATGTGGCACTAGCCAAGGGCAAACCCCAATGTCGGGAAACCCTTGATCAATTATTCTTATATGTTCTTCAATAGTTCAACAAAGAGAGAGAGAGAGATAGTACATATACAACAGAAGTCAACACTTTGACTTATCTAGATAAGTGCATAGATCATCTCTAAGAAGATGATACATGAGATTAGTTGAAGACATGTTGCGTCAACTGATTCCCCAACGTGACTCCTTCACCTATCATTGTGTTACATCTCGTCATCATGCTGCACCTCACCGTGCTACACCACGCTACACCCATCATCATAATGCTGGACCTCATGACCATGCTGTACACATCATACTGCTGCACCTTATGCTTGTTGAACCATGTTGTCATATAACATGTCTCATGTGCTAGCAGCACCATGCTTGCCACTGCTATCCATGTTGTCCATGCTTGCCATGTTGTACCATGCTTGCTACTATGTAACAGCTGTTGTCCCACTTTGCCTTGCCATACCTTGTTGTTGTCCCATATGTCTTAGCATACCTTCTTGTTGTTCCATGTGTCTTAGCAACACCATGTAGCCTTGATGTCCCATGCATCTTAGCAGCACTATGTCACCTTGTTGTCCCTTGTATCATGACTCTACCAAGCTCCATTTACTAGAACTGTTGTCCACAACATTGTTGTTCCAATGCTGCCTTCGCTGTTGCTTATATGGTGACTGGTTAGGGCATCTGGCATCCCTTACACACCCAGTTATCAGTCCACAAACATCCCCTTAAGGACTACGGCCCACCTTGGAAAGCTTCTTCCCTAGCAACGTTGCCTCCTTAGGATGTGTGTCAGCCCTTAATACCCTTAACGCAATCACAGTTGTGTGCTTAGGCCTGTGGCCAAGTACAACAGCAATCTTGTGGTTGTTGCCTCCACAGAATGATGCCCATAGTAGCGTATTGCTCCTATTCTCCTCGGCCTGGCTACTTGCCTTGTTTTAGCCCTTAAAACGGTCCCTGCTCTCCTCGTTGTCTTGGCCTCTCCTTGCTCTAGCTAGGACTGCGACTAGGGCTTACTAAGGCCTCCCTTGGCCTCCTTAATCTCCTCACATCATGCTTTCCAGATCTCCTCAGTCTTCTTTTGCGACTAGGCATTAGACAACTAGGTTAGGGATGGGTAGACCTGCGGTTAGGGCAGATTGAGTAGGGCCTCCTCCAACGTGATATTTCTCCATCCATGGACTGCGGCTAGACTCCTTTAGGCAACATATAGAACCCTTCCATAGCTTTGCTAGCTTGTCTTCTTTGTTGCGGCTAGGGCAACCTCTTTTCCTCCAACATCTAGGGCTTCCACTCCTAGATTTCTCTTCCACTAAAACCCAAGACGAGTGGAGAGAAATCAAGATAGAAGTGTATGTGAGAAATGACTCTCAAGTCATCTCCTTTTATACTAAAACGTTGAGCACATGTGGGGTTTATTTGGTTGTTGGCCGACCTTGGCGAATTGTCTTATAACCAATGTTGCATTAATCGTTATCGGGATAATATCGACGCGAGGAAAAAATCGGAAAAAAAATCGGAATTATCGGGAAATAATTGTTTGGTACAAAAATATTCATTTTTTTTCATTTTTTTCAATTATTTTAATATCTAAACCATCTACAACATAAAATAAATACATTGACACAAATATGATAAAAAAAACTAATATATAAGATGTTTAATATCATTTCTAGCGCTAAATCACACATAACATTGAATCATGTCCTGAATAGTAAGTCCTGACTCCTGAGTCCCAACTCAGCCTCAAAATATAAAAAAAAAAATATGATAATGTATCTCATCATGTCATAATGTCATATACAATAAAATGAAAGTCTAATCCTATTGATTTCCTCTGCCCCTCTTGTGAGAAAATGCCACAGCTTTCCCTTTCCCTCTAGATGTAGATGCTGGTGCCTGTGCTGGTGGAGATGGCAGTGGAGTCTGATGTGCTCTAGTAGCTGAAGAACTAGAAG
>APFE030247297.1:147527-163989 GCA_000404065.3 Pinus taeda | reverse complement strand
GGGACTCCAACCTGTACAAAGATCATGAAATAATAATTAATAATTATAAAAAAAAATATTGTTTAATGAATTCAAAATTTTATTTGGAAATTTGCAATATTTTAAATGTTTAAGTGTTAACCTGTTGCGCTTCTTGTTGTGTACTTTTTCAAATACACTCCAGTTGCGCTCACATCCTGAGGAGCTATATGTTTGGCTGAGGATGCGAATGGCAAGCTTTTGCAGAAGGGGTACCCTGCCACCATACATTTTGCACCATGCATCTACAACAAAATTACAAATAAAATTTTAAATAAACATAAGGAAAAAATGGAATTTGAAGAGACAATGAAATTTGAAACAAAGTTACAAACTAAAAAATACCTGGCATTTTAATCGTCCTATCAATGACAGCCATCTCAAAGCCAAATGTGCCACCTGCCATCCTATATGTCTCAATTTGTTTAGAGATCTCTATACGTTGTTCTGGAGATCGCACCATCTTCTGGACATAGGATAAGAATCCATCCATGATCTCAGCATCAAAATCAAACCCACATGCATAAGAAAATGCAGGGTTCAGGAAAAGCCCAGCAGCATGAATGGGACGATGGAGTGTGTTGTTCCATCGCTCATCAATCACTCCCCATAGGAGGAGTTGTTTCTGAAACCCTTCATCTCCCTTATCATCATAGTAGGCCCGAATGGTTTCTTTGGCCCTGCCCATGGCTTCATACAAATAGCCCATTGCGCGCTTCTTACCATCAACCAACCGAAGAACCTTTACCAAAGGTTCAGTAACGGCGTACACCTCCTGCACTCCTGCCCAAAAGTCTTCCTGGTATGAAACCAGTCTGCATACGGCCTCTCCCTCTGGTTTGTGGCTCATTGGCAAAGCACGCCACTCCTTTGAAAGAAACATTCTCTTCACATCCCACATAGAATTCAAAAGGGATTGAAGAGATATGAAACTGGTGGCAAACCGTGTAATGGCGGGGCGCACCAACTTTTTGTTGTTGGTGAATCTTCTCATCAAGCTAAGCACAGATGTATGGTTATATATAAATTTTGTAATGCTTTTGGATGAATCAACAATATCTTTGACAAAGAGAATTTTCCCTATGTCCTTCAACATCAAATCAATACAGAGTGCAGCACAAGGTGTTCAAAATAAAGTAGGATACCTGTCCATAAGCATCCTGCCAGCAGCAACATAATTTGCAGCATTGTCCGTTATGACTTGGACAACATTTTGTTCACCCACCTCCAAAATAAACAAATCTAGCAAATCACATAAAGTTTTTGCATCTTTGATTTGTGCAGATGCATCAACAGATTTGATAAACATAGTCCCCTTGGGACAACTAACCAAGAAGTTTACAAGGGTTCTCCCCTTTTGGTCAGTCCAACCATCTGACATAACAGTGCATCCTGTTTTTGCCCATGATGCCCTAAAATCCTCCAATCTTTAGGTGCAGTCACGCTTTTCATTTTGAAGAATCCGGCCTCTGAAATCATGATAAGAAGGGATTTTGTACCCTGGGCCAACACTGGCAATAGCATCAACAGCAGGATGGAAAAATGGATTATTCCTTACAATGCTGAAAGGAATATCACTCCAGAGGAGAAATTTTGCCAGCAACTTGTCAGCTTGTTCTTTCTCAGTTCTTTTTAGCATTGAACTGATAGATCGCTGTGAACCAGGTGTGGTTCGAGGAACAAAAAATGATGATGCAGCTATCGGATTGGTTGATGCCGATGCTGCAGTAGAACCAGTGCCACTTGGCCCACTTCCTTCAGCTGACCTTTTTAGTTGCCTTTTGAGTTATTCTTTGGCCTCTCTAGTCTGCTCTAAAGTTTCCAATGCTCTCATGGCTTTTTAGATAAGTTCGGGAGTTGTATTTGCACAAGGCCCCACATCTTTTCCAGGGATTTGTGCAAGGTGAAACTTCAACCTGTACACCCCCCCGAACATAGGGTGGTCACACAACTTGCAACTCAAGTTTAGTCTATCATTCGGAGAATCAAGTACACCATATTCCCAAAAAGGATCCAATTTCCTTGGCATGTTTGTTTTTCAACTTTGAAGTTGAAACTTGAAGTCTTGAATGGTGTTTTGGTGCAGTTGTGAACCTATGGGAAAATAAGGATTAGGATTACAATTTAGCATTTACAAAATTACAAGTTACAAATTTACAAATTACAATTTAGTATTTTAATTTTTAATTTTTACATTGATGATTGTACAATGAAAATCCAAGTTACCCATAACCCAACCTAAAACAACCATTCCAAAGTTCAAAGTTTGAAACACAAATTACCCAACCATTCCAAACCCAAGTTACCCAACCAAATGGCAAAAACAATGAAAAAAACATAAACAATGTTTAAAAAAAATGAAAACAAAAAAAATTGGTTCCCATAGTCATACCAAGTTACCCAACCCAAAACAATGAAGAAATACAAAAAAATCTTTTAAAACAATGAAAACAAAAGAAAAATGGTTTCCATACCAAGTTTCCCAACCAAAAACATACAAAAACAATGTTTTTAAACAATGAAAACAAAAAAAATTAATCCACATATTGTTTCTGTGGAGAAATCGGTGGTCTCCTCTTGATTTTCTCCTCTAAGCACTTTGATTTGGCTAAAAACCCTCTTCAGCTTGGTCTCCCAGCTCTCCTCTTCCCTCCGCGGGTGACTGTCCAAATGAGCTCATGAAAAAACCCAAAAAACGTTATAAAACTACGTTGTCGCGACCCCCGGCGATTATTTCATTTTTTTCGCGATAATTTCGTTTTTATGGCGATTATTTCATATTATCGCGATAAATTCAATAAAAATCGGCAAAAAAAAATTCCGGCAATTATTTCGTATGTTTATCGCGATTTTATCGGAACAGTGAAAAAATCGCGATTATTTCATTTTATCGCGATATTATCGCGATTTTCAAAACACTGCTTATAACACAAATAAATTCATAACTCCATGAATACTTATCGGAATCGGATGATCTTTAGATCAATCCTACACCTCTCGATGAGAGGGATCCAAGAAAAATATCAGCTGCCATAAATAAGATGACCCACATGGAGTTTGGCCCTAGTTGCCAATTTTAACAACAAGGTTGGTATATATCCTCCCAAGGCAGCGAAAGTTTGAGGTCGGATTATCTAAGGCAGCTAAATGTTGGATTACCATAGCAAGCTGAGTTCAGGACAGCAAAGGGCCACCAGTAGGGTTTAAAGGCCTCCAGCTAGTTGGAAGCTAAGACAACGAAGGATATTATAGGTGGAGTTTGTGGCAGTTAATTAAACCAAGGTGGATTGGGGTCTACGCAGCATGTGGAAGGACTGTAGCAAATCAACCAATCTGTGTGGCTTCAATTAACCTAAGGTTATAATAATTTGTGTCCCAACCGTTGAATAATATTGGATAGCTTCAATCTGTAAACTTAGAACTAAGTTTGTGTTGTTATTCCTATTGGGGCACTGTGGGTCTTGTGTTGTATAGTAAGATTGCTAGTGGTTGGACAATTTGGCCCTAATTTACAATGGATGCTTGAGGAATCAACTGTTGTTTGAGTACTTTGTTATACTAATTGTGCATTCAATAAAGATCATCACTATTTAATAGACTAATGAGTGTTGCAACACTGTTATGAGATACAATTGTCATTTGTTTGTTTGAAAACCTAACTTAGAATTTCACCCTAAGTGTAATCTCCCTAAGAGGGATATTACAGTGGTATCAGAGTTGTGCCTCATGCCAGCTTGTGAGCATATGATTTTTGGATGCTCTCAAAGGATAGGGAAAACGTTACAGTCAGGAAAAAGAAGGGTACCATCAATTCATTCATAGCAGACAGGGAAGAGTAGCCACCAGAGATTAACCCCTTAGACATCTTGGGGAGCTAGCAAGAAGGCAGCAACAAATGGCTGAAAAAATGGCACAAGGGCAGCAGCAGATGGCTCAATTGATGGCACAAGGGAAGCAGCAGATGGCCTAATTTCTTACCCAAATTTTGGCAAATTTGAGTAATGCGGGTAACAATGATGCTAATGGATCTAATGGAGGCAATCAAAGTCTGGCAAAAGGAAGCAACAACCATAATCCTGGTTCTTTTAATATCTTTGCACAAACTAACACAGGCGCAACCAATAGGAGGACCCTAGGCCTCTACTACCCTAATTTCTAAATGGCCAGGGAGCAGTAAACCAAGGACCTATAGAAGAGAATGGGGAATTTTCAGAATATTTCTCAAAGTATGCATCACTAGGAGAGGATGTTCGAGCAGCTATGACCTTTACGAAGTTCAGTAACATTAAGTACAGAAATAGATCCCTGGATCATAATAGGGGCACGCAGCATAACTATGATCTATTGTAAAAGGTTAGGTAATTGTTCCCTTCTTCGATGGGTCACCCAAATACTCAGTAATGTCTTGGGTACAAAAGTTAGACACTTACTTCCAACTTAGTCCAATGTTGGAAGCAGAGGCCATCAAATTCACCACCCTGTATTTGGAAGGAGAGGCTCATGAATGGTGGTACCACGCATTGGTCACCTTGGTACATTCCAACATTACTTCTTACATGGACTTCATACAAAGATTGATAGACTGGTTTGATAGGAACGATCTGGAGATGCACGTCAGGGAGCTGGCACAGCTCAAGCAGATCGGAACACCAGATGCCTCCATTTCAGAATTTCAATGAGTAGATGTTATGGTGACAGACATATCTGAACAGAGGATGATCATGCTCTTCACAAAAGGTTTAGCTGAACCACTGTGTGGTTGGGTCAAGGCCTTCAAACCCACCACTTTACAAGATGTCATCACTACGACATGAGACATGGAAGATGCAATACCTAAAGCCAAATTTCCATCAAAACCACTCATCATTCATAAGAACAAAGATAAGAAGCCATTTCAGAGAGAGTGAGCTAGGAAGGATAGGTTGGATGACGAGACTCAGAGCTAGCTAAGAAGGAAGAAACTCTACTTCAGTTGCAAGGCACTAGAGCACAGATGCTTGGGCAAGGGAAAGGTCCCCTATATTGAGGTGATTTCAAACAGTGACGATGAAGAAGATACAATGCCAGCACCAACCAGTGACCCTAGCAGTTCAGAAGGGGAGCAGTCCCATGAGGAAGCTAAGGGGATGAGAGACCTTGTACAGGAATTAAGGATGGTACTATCGCCACTCCTTTTGGAGTCCCTAGATACTACACCTTCAGGATAAGGGGGGTCATATAGGGACAACAAATCATAGCTTTGGTCGATGGTGAGGCCACTCAGAACTTCATCGATGAAGCCTTGGTGGCAAAGAGAGGTATTCCCACAAAAGAGTATGAGGGCTTTAATGTCGCGGTGGTTGATGGATACAACATCACATGCACACAAAGGATTCCATGCTTGAATGTGACACTGATAAATTACACATTTACTGATCACTTCTATGTAGTAGATCTTGCAGACACCAATGTTGTATTGGGGGTACAATGGTTATATTCGTTGAGGAAGTTCTCAATGAAATACCACGAAATGGAGATGGATTCAAGGCCTCAAATGGAAATAAGGTAGTATTGTAGGGTATGTCCATGACTACGATGGCGCTCCTCGAACTATATCAACTAGAAGAATGGAGGCTATATTCAGGCATGGAGATATAGCTTGCATAACAAAATGTCTAATTATGAGTCAAAATTCGTCAGATAGTAGCCAATAGTATTAGGAAAAATATTGAGTTATTGTTGAATTGTGTTGATGCATAATAAACAACCGTTGGCCTTCAAAAGCTAGAAACTCAGAGATCCAAAGAAGCTCTATTCCATCTACGACCAAGAGATGCTCGCCATAATGCATGCTTTGACGAAGGTCAAACAGTACTTGGTAGGGGGCAAGTTTGTGGTCAAAACAGATCACATCTTACGACACTTCCTAGAACAAAAGACCCTGAATGAAAGACAATAGAAATGGTTAAGTAAGGTTCAAGCCTATGATTTTGATATTGAGTACATGAAGGGAAAGAAGAACGTTGTGGTTGATGGACTCTCTAGGAAACCAACTGCGTGTTCACTCACGGAGATCACAGGAGATCGGAAAGCTCACCTCTTGGTAAAATATTCCAAAAACAAGTTTGCTTGTGAATTAATGGATGGTCTCATCCAAGATGATAGGTACAAAATAGTAGGCGGGGTCATTACCTTTAAAGGCAGGTTATATTTGGTCCCTGAATCCACACTCAAAGAGAAGATCTTGAAGACTACACATGACACACCACTAGCAGGGCACCAAGGGTTCTTCAAAACTTATAGGAAGATCAAAAAAAGGTTTTTTTGGAAAGGCCTGAAGGACGATGTCTTGAGGCACGTAAGGAAGTGCATGACTTGTCAGCAGAACAAGCTCAAGCATACTTCTCCTGCAGGATTGCCATAGCCCTTGCCAATTCCAAAGCAAAAATCGGAGAGCATATCGATGGACTTTATCACAGATCTACCCAAGGCACAGGCCAAGGATTGCATCGATGTGATAGTTGACAGGTTGACCAAGTTTGCACACTTCTTTGCGACTTTAGCAGATTATAAGGTAGCACAAGTGGCGAAATTGTTCTTCAAGGAGGTGTTTAGACTCCATGGGTTGCCTAACAATATAGATAGTGATTGGGATAGTAGGTTTATCAATGCATTTTGGCAAGAGTTGTTTAGATTGGTGGGCACAGAGTTGACCCCTATAATCAATTATCACCCGCAAATAAATGGCCAAACAGAGATTGTGAATAAGTGGATTGACGGGTATTTGCGTAACTATGTGTCAAGACAGCAAAAGGAATTGATCAAATGGTTACAACTCGGGGAGCACTACTACAACACCACTTACCATCTATCCATTGGGATGACCCCATTTAGGGCACTGAATGGGTGTGATGCCCTATCATTTGTCGCTTTGGCATTTGGGGATAGCAAGGCAAAGCCAAAGATTGGATACAAAAGAGCTAGGAAATCCTTATGTTCCTTAAGGAGAATTTGCAGGCCGTTGTAATGTTCCCAGTAAAATAATCACTCGAAAGACAAAGTAGCCTATCAATCCATGTAGGCTATAGTCATAAAGGGGAAAACCCCAAAATTCCCAGTAATGTTCTCGGTAAATTAATCACTTGAGAGACGAAGTAGCCTATCAATCCCCATAAGGCTATAGTCCACGATAAAGGGGAAAAGCCCAAAATTCCTATTGTGAGGCAAGTTTTGGGGCAATTGGGCGAAGAAACCCAAAGTTGGGGCTTGGAGTAAAGTTTACTCAATCAATTAGGAAGAAGAGACCCGCTAGGAAATCTATAAATATGGGAGGATTGAATTCATTTGAAATCATCATTGAATTGGATCATCTATCTCTGTTTGTTTTTTAACCTAAGGCTCTGAGGGTTTTAAGACCCCATGACTTCTTGACAATTTCGGTGGTGAAAAATTCCACCCTAGTTGTCACCTACCTTTCTTCTCTCTCTATTTTGGGCATAGGAATCCTACTAGGGCAGCGGAATTCTACTCAGATTTTTTGGTATTGGCATAAGGGTTCCTATTATTCTGTTTTGGCACAGCGTATCTTAAGGAGGAAGCGAAGTTCTATTTGGGCACAGAAAGGCTTGCGAAGAGAATAGTGAGGTCTTGTTCTTGTTTGATTTGTGCACAGGGATTCATCCGAAGGACAGCAAGACCCTAAATACGGTTTCCGGTCCCATTTTGGAGTTAGCTCGGTAAAAGGAAAGTTTAAGGCTACAGCAGACCAACCTCCTGAAGCAAACGGCCTTATGGGGTGTAGGAAGGGTAGTGGGCTTGCGGCTAACCCTAGCCGGAGGGATTTCTGAAGCATTATGGAGAGACCAAGCTCAATCCTTTGAAGTCGATTTCCTTAGGTAGCCAGCAAAGAAGGAAGGGAGACCCAGTGACTTGATATTTACCTTGCTAGAGCGTAACGGGAAACAAAAACGTGGGAAGTGGTCATTTGTGGCTGGAAAGGGAGCCTCTCCAAGGTCAACAAATTTGTGGCCTGAACAGGTCAACGAAGGTCCTATAATAGAACAAGATGTGATTAAATAGTGGTTGTGTGTTCTAACAATAGTAAGGAATCGAACTACAGTAGTGTAAGCCTACAGTTGTTGTGAACCAAATTCGTTTCCAGTTTGTGAGCCCTAGTTAGGGCAGTTGAATAATTGTATGGATTCGTAGTTAATCACTGTGGAAGTTGTAGTTGTTGTTTGGGATTGTGTTCATTGATAATGGGTTTGAATACTGTTGAACAATACATTTTTGTCAAGAAAATATATTGCATGGTTATTTTACCCAAAAGAGGATTGAACTATTGAATGGCACTTTACTCTCCTTATCATTGGAAAAGGCAAGACAGATCGACAATTGCATTAAATTTAACTGTGGAACTAGGAAAAAGGGTTGTGGTTATAGGAAAACCCTAGAGCATAATTACTATATTTCATTACAGTGGTATCACAGCTGGTTCAACCTGCCAGCCTGTGAGTAATTGGGTTGATATCACGATCCCTGGACTTTCACAAAGTTTTCAAAGGAAGATTGGCAGAAGCAGCTTTTGGCCACTAAATGGCACTAGAACCAACAGTTGTTAACTCAGTTTCTCGCACAGTTTGGGAATAATGCAGATGTTCCTGTTCAACCTATTCAACCTAATACCCCTAGACCAACTAGCTTTGGGACAGCCAATCAAAAGATTCCCAGACCTGGTTTTCCCCAGTTTCTAGATGGGAAGGAAACAAGGAATTGTGGACCACCACAACAGAACAACAATACTTCAGATTATTGGAAGGAGTATCCACAGTCTTGGAGAAAGTTGGAAGAGCAGCAAGCGGAAACTATGAAGAAATTACAATATTGGAACAAAAGAGCTCTTGAGGAATTAGAAAAATTTAACAAAAGGGCTGCAACATCCAAGGAAAATGAAGAGGGTCAATCCCTTGAAATTGATGATAAGAACGCACAACAGAAGGCAGATATAAGGAAATGGAACGACTTTTGGACTAGTTGCAAGAGAGGCAAATCAAATGATACGAATGATAAGCCCAAGCCTGAAAATCAAGTACAAAAGAAACTGAAGCAAAGGCAAAAGCATGGACATGGTTGTATCCCCCTAAAAAGCAGGAGAATCCTAAAGAAGACATGGCTAGTGGTAACAGTGCTAAAGGTAAAAGAAGTCGCTCAAGGGAATACCCATTCTG
The DNA here is from genome assembly GCA_000404065.3 of Pinus taeda. Taxonomy (NCBI): domain Eukaryota; kingdom Viridiplantae; phylum Streptophyta; class Pinopsida; order Pinales; family Pinaceae; genus Pinus; species Pinus taeda. The sequence continues at coordinate 154,765 of APFE030247297.1, read as the reverse complement.
ATAGTAGCGTTCTTCAAATTTCAGATATGCATGGTAAAGATAGTAGTGTCAGCAAGGACTTTCTGGACACCTCTTGCAATGAGTTGTTATTACACAGCTCAATCTCAGTGGTAGCAAGCACAAAAACATCAATTTGGGATACTGACAACTCTACAACAAGATCCACTATGAAGATATCAAAGGATGTAGTACCATGTTGCCAAATGGACCGCAGCAGTGGACAAGAAGCATTTATTTTAGGGCTTTCAAATTTAGATGACAAGAAGAGTCCTAATTCTCTTAAAATGAATACAGAAGCCAAATGGAATGGGATTTGACATCCCACTGATGAGTGCAGAAAATGTGCACTATCTCAGAAAAATGGAAACATGTCGATGTATTCCACAAATACATTTCAATCACAAAAAAGTCATCAGGCTAAGCCAGAGTGCAGTCCACTGTCCAGCACCATTAGAAAGCCAACTTGCATCGAGTACAGGTTCAGTCACTGATCATGTTGTTTCTGCTCATGTCTCAGAAGTTACTAGTTCTCTGAATCAAGTTGGAATGACTTTGAATACATTAGCGGATAATATTTCCATCAGCCCTTCCTCTCATCAGAGAGTTCCATCTGAGCCTACAACAAAAGCTAAAGTTGATGTCTTTCTAGGCTTGAAAGAGAAATATGATGAAGCTTTGCAAAGACATGATATGAAAGCAATAGTTATTACAAGTTATAGTGGAAAATTCTGTGGGGGTTTTGATATAGGAAACTTAGGGGGATTACAAGGTGGGGTTGTACGAAATGGAGGAGAACAGTTTGAACTGACAGATGTTTCGGTCATAATCATAACTGAATTGTTTGAAGATGCAAAGAAACTCTCAGTTGCTGCTATTGATGGTCTTGCGCTTGATGGTGGACTTGAGATTGCAATGGCTTGCCATGGATGCAGAGTTGCACCATAGGCTCAACTTGGGTTTCCTGAACTCCAACTTGGAGTTATCCCTGGTTTTGGTGGTACACAGCAGCTTCCAGACCTAGTGGGCCTTTCAAAGGCACTTGAAATGATACTTTTATCGAAACCAATCAACTCTGAAGAGGCGAGTGAGTTGGGGCTTGTGGATGTTGTAGTTCCACCTGTGGAATTGCTAAACACAGCTCGTCACTGAGCATTCAACACTACAAAGTTTCGAAGGTCTTGGATAAGAAGTCTTTATTACCGCACTGACAAGTTAGAACCTTTGGGAGAGGCACGTGAAATCCTAAAATTTGCACGAATTCAAGCACAAAAGAGGGCAGCTAATCTCAAACATCCACTTATTTGTCTCGAGGTCATTGAAAAGGGAATTGTATTTGGACCAATGGCCGACTTGCTAAAGGAATGTTCAACATTTAAGGTTCCTTTAGTCAGAGATGTAGGTTTAAAGCCAAGAAGAGTCAGAAAGGTAGTTGTTCTTGATGGGGATTCGATGGGTTCCGGCATAACCACGACCCTAATTCTAAGTGGCTATCCTGTGATCCTTAAAAGGATAAATGATAAATTCCTTAAGTTTGGTCTTGAACAAATTAAAGCGTATTTGTAGAGCTGTGTGAATAAAGGAAAAATGAGTCAAGACAACTTTGAGAAAGTATTCTCCCTAGCACAGGATGCAGTTGATTATTAAAACTTTAGGAATGTGGATATGGTAATCGAAGCTGTCATTGAAAATGTAGCCCTAAAACAACAAATCTTTAGTGAACTCGAGAAACATTGTCCATCACATTGTGTTCTCGCAATGAATATTTCTACAATAGACTTAAACCTAATTGGCCAAGAAACCAATTCGCGGGATTGGATTGTTGGTGGACATTTTTTCAGTCTTGCATGTATAATGCCTCTCCTGGAAATAGCACGCACTGAAAAAACATTCCCCAAAGTTATAGTTTATTTCATGGATGTTGGAAAAGAGATTAAGAAGACACCTATAGTGGTTGGGAACCGCACTGGATTTGCAGTTAATCGCATGTTTTTTTCCATATACCCAATCATCTCTACTCTTGACAGACCTTGGATTAGATGTATATCGAATTGATAAACGATTACCAGCTTTGGAATGCCTATGAATCCATTTAGATTAGCTGATCTTGTTGGGTTTGAGGTTGGAGAAGCAACAGGCATGCAGTATCTAGAACATTTTCCAGAACATGTTTACAAGTCACTTTTGATACCAATTATGCTTGAAGACAAGCGAGCTGGTGAGAAAACAGGTAAAAGTTTCTATTTGTATGATGATAGACAGGCACATACAAACCCTGAAATCAAGTAATATATTAAGAAATCGAGGAGCATGGTTGGTTTGATTGCTGATTGACGGATATAGATATGGTTGAGATGGTATTCTTTCCAGTTGTCAATGAAGCTTGCCAGGTTCTAGGTGAGGGAACCACAGTTCAAGTTTCAGACCTTGATATTGCCTCTGTAATGGGCATAGGATTCCCACCCTACAGGGGCGGTGTTACGTTCTGGGCAGAGTCTCTTGGACCAAATTACGTTTATTCCAAATTAAAGATTGGGGCTGCATATGATAATGATGATGATGGAATTTACTTGGTCAAAAATCGATCAAAGGTCAGAATGAATCTTCAGTGCAGTATTTTAATGGGGAATACTATGAAGAAGTTGATGGGAATAAATTTGGCAAGTGAACATGACGCTCAAAAACTGAACAGTGTACATTTCATGAGCAAGAATCTTGGGAATTTCCTCTCTAAAATGCCTCAAATGTTATACTACAATCCCAAAATGATTGGTGTTGACCTGTGTCAAAGGGAAATTATACTGCAGATCCCTTTCTATCCTCCTCTGCAACATTTTTATGCACATCGACCTGATCTGATTTCAAATATCAAGGAAGGAGAACAACGTGGGCAGCAGCAAAGCTTGCCATTTCTTGAGGACAAGCAATGCCGGGAACTTGGAAGGGGGGACTGTAATGTTCCCGGTAAATTAATCACTTGAACAACAAAGTAGCCTATCAATCCCCATAGGCTATAGTCCGTGATAAAGGGGAAAACCCCAAAAATCCCACTATGGGGCGAGTTTTCGAGCAGCTGGGCGAAGAAACCCAAAGTTGGGGCTTGGAGTAAAGTTTACTCAATCAATTAGGAAGAAGAGACCCCTCTAGGAAATCTATACATATGGGAAGATTGAATCCATTTAAAATCATCATTGTATTGGATCATTTATCTCTATTTGTTTTTGAGCCTGAGGCTTCGAGGGTTTTAAGACCCCTTGACTTCTTGACAATTTCAGTGGTGAAAGATTCCACCCTTGTTGTCACCTACCTTTCTTCTTTCTCTCCGTTTTGGGCGTAGGAATCCTATTGGGGCAGCAGAATTCTACTCAGATTCTTTTGGTATTGGCACAAGGGTTCTCCTATTATTCTGTTTTGTCTCAGGGTATCTTAAGGAGGAAGCGAAGTTCTATTTGGGCACAGAAAGGCCTGCGAAGAGAATAGTGAGGTCATGTTCTTGTTTGATCTATGCACAGGGATTCATCCGAATGACAGTAAGACCCTAAATATGGTTCCTGGTCCCGTTTTGGAGTTAGCTTGGTAAAAGGAAAGTTTAAAGCTACATCGGACCAACCTCCTGAAGAAAACAACCTTGTGTGTAGTGCAGGAAGGGTAGTGGGCTTGCAGCTAACCCTAGCCGGAGGGTCTTTTAAAGCATTATGGACAAACCAAGCTCAATTCTTTGAAGTCGATTGCCTTAGTTGACCAACAAAGAAGGAAGGGAGACCCAGTGACTTGATATTTACCTTGTTGGACAAGCATAAGGAGAAACCAGAACATGGGAAGTGGTGATCTGTGGCTAGAAAAGGAGCCTCTCCAAGGTCAACAAATTTGAGGTCTGAACAGGCCAACAAAGGTCCTGCAATAGAACAGGAAGTGATTAAACAGTGATTGTGTGGTCTAGCAATAGTAAGGAATCGAACTATAGTAGTGCAAGCCTACAGTTGTTGTGAACCAAATTCATTTCCAGTTTGTGAGCGTTGGATAAGGCATTTGAATAGTTGTATGGATTCGTAGCTAATCAATGTGGAAGTTGTAGTAGTTTGAGACTGTGTTGGTTTGAATACTGTTGAAAAATACATGTGTCAGGAAAATATACTATATGCATATTTTACCCAAAAGGGGATTGAACTGATGGCACTTTACTCTCTGTATCATTGGAAAAGTCAAAACAGATCAACAATTGCATCAAATTTAACTGCGAAACTAGGAAAAAGGGTTGTGGTTATAGGAAAACCCTAGGGCATAATTACTCTATTTCATTACAGCCGCCCAGAAACAGTAGAAGACATATGCGGGCAAGCATAGAGTAGAGTGTAGCTTTGAGGTAGGAGATTTAGATTTCCTAAGATTGCAACCATATAGACAGTCTTCTCTCAAGAAAAGTGGTGCAAAGAAACTAAAATCAAGATTTTATGGGCCTTACAAAATAATCAAACGAATAGGTGAAGCATCTTATGAGCTGGAGTTACCGTAGGGAAGCAAAATCCACAATGACTTCCATGTATAATGCCTCAAGAAGACAGTAGGACAATAGGTTACTACTTCAGCTGAGCTACCCCCTTTGGACGAAGATGGGTAGTTAGTATTGATTCCGGAAGCTATCATGCAGTGAAACAGGAATCACCGACTTTGGCGATTAATCGCGAGTCAAACTCGGCTCGGCGGCTAAACGATCCAATTGGAAACTCTGCGAGTCAACTCGCATTGACCGAGTTTGACTCGTGGGTCAACGCGAGTTTGACTCGCGAGTCTGGCGATTTAGCCGATTCTGCGTTTTTGGCAAGTCCCGCCAGTTTTTTTTTTTCGGGTTTCGGGTCTCGGATTATGGCGGTAAGGCGTTTATAACTATCGCCCGAATTCAGTATGTTGCACGAGTATGCCGCAGAGCCGATTGCTGAGTCGTTGCGTGCAAGGAATGGAACTGCCTCCGCGTTTGGACCTGGAACCATACAAAAGGGTGCATCGGGGTATCGATCTGGAGCTACTGCATATGTGACTGGGTCACTCGGGTATAGTGAGCCGCCTTCAGCGTTGAGGACCGACTAGCGTAGCATTGCTCATTGACTTGATATCCTGGCAACAATCCTTGTGCAAGGTACTGCAACTGTGGCATGCAGACTAGCATAGCATCACGTATTTTAGAATGTAGAATCTGAATGTGTATCAAAATGTTGGATTTATTTTCTCATTCACGAATCACTGGGAAATTTATATAGAGGATTTTCATAACTGTTGATGGATCTGGAATCTTTGGAAAGGGTTTAAGAAAGCATGTCGACGCTTTTTATATTTATTGATTTTTTTAGCTGGGGCAGTACATTTATTTCATCGTCTTTTCCATGCCTATCAGCGGTATTGAAAACAAAGCCAAAGGATTGGATGGGCCATCACTCCCATACTGTCATAGAATGAGTGAGGTAAGTTGTAACTGAAGTGAAGCTTGAAGTTCGGTTTTAATTTTTAACTAAAGTGAAGCAACTAAAAATCGTGTTTTGGATGTTTTAAACCCATAATGTTACACTGGTAGCCTTTTTCTACTTCGGCCTAAATGAACTAGCCTCATTCCTCTCTTTTTTTGCCTTTATTTCAGTATCAGTGGTCCCTATGAACACACTGATAAAAATAATAAAAATGTTCTCGGGAAGCAAAAGGCTCGATCAAAATTTTTAAATGGAAGATATTTGACTTTATGATTTAATGTACAACACCAAATCTTCTTAGGCTAATGTCCAGCGGCTAGACCTAGGCAACGGTCAACACAAGGAAGGCTAACCAGCACATGTAATCTGTCACAGAAAGTGAGAGGCCTCATTCTCATCCACGTGTGTTAGGTATATGGAAGTGTCTTTGAATTTTTTGAAACATTACACATGCTGCTAGCAAACAGGGGATGGGTGTATTGTGAGAAGCTAGTGCGAAATGTACACTACAATTTTTAGGATCCATTGCAGATGAGATGCTCAGACTTCTGTTAGTGAAATCTGTTAAGGTACCTGTAGATGTAGTAGTCTGTCTATCTGTTAGTAGTCCTTTCTGTTGTTCTTATCCCGTGTGAACTATGATGGGTCAGGGGCAATAAAGAAGCATGTTGCTTGCCTTGAAGAATCAATCAACTTGTTGATGCTGCTAAGAGCTTTAGAGATACTATGCTTTTTAATTTGGGTCTGTCCTTACGAGATTGTTACTAGTTTAATTCATAACATCTCTTCCCTGATCCCTCTAATATCATCTTCTTCTCTGTTGGTTAGTCATGCATGACTTCTGCGCCTTAACATATGGTGATTATGCTGTTCAAGTCAACTGATGTAATAGAGGCAGAGGGCAAAGTCCTGTTTTAGTTTAACAATAAGAGTACGAGAGAGTTCATTGAGTTCTTCATTTAATTTTTTAAATTTCTAGCATATTTTAAATTTTATTATTTTTGGATCATTTTTAAATTTGATTCTTTGTTGTCTTTCACAGGAGCCACAAATTAAATAGAAGCCAGAATCAAAATCTTAACAGAAGCCACAAATTAAACACAAGTTCAAAGCAACAACAATGCCGAGAGACAAGGACTTTGCTTGGGCTTATTGTGACAAGATTCCCAGAAAATCCTTGCTCCTTTGTATATTTTGCAAAAAGGAATGTAGTGGAGGCATTTATAGATTCAAGTTCAACCTTGCACAAATACCTGGCCGTGATATAAGTCTTTGTGGCAAGGTTGACGACAATGTCAAATACCAAGCAGCCTTGGCCCTTGATATGTTAGAGCAGCATAATGCCAAGAAAGCAAAGCAAAATGCTGAAATAGGAACTGTTGGAGTTGATACTTTTTCTACCACTAGCCCCATGTCACCTCAATGTTGAATCCTCAATGTCGTTCCCAAGTTTTCCACACATGCCTCCAAGGCCAAGTCAAACTCAAAGCCATGCGAGTCCTTCAACTCCTTCCTTCAACACTGGAGGTGGAAACATAAACACCTTTTTTGCTTCCCCCACAAAACCCGGTTCCCAACCTACCTTGGATGGCACTGGTTGGAAAAAAAATATCTATATTCAGGCAAGGAAGGCCATTGCTAACTTTTGGTACTATTCTGACATACCTTTCCACTGTGCTAGAAGTCCTTATTGGCAAGCTATGGTTGATGCAATTGCTATTGCAGGTCCAGGGTTCAAAGCCCCTACATCAGAGAGCCTTAGGACAGATATGTTGTTAGAGA